>WEIV01008284.1:265928-326548 GCA_013390005.1 Calyptomena viridis
GGAGGGGGTACGTCCACTCGCACTTTTCTCCCCTCCACTTCTTTTTTTCCACCCTTTTTTTGCCTTCCTTCCAGTACGCCCCCCCTTCTCCCCAGCCCGTTTCTCCTCCACCGGGGCTCTTCGGCGGCCATGCGGCCGGTCCCGGACGAGCGGCTCTAACTCGCCTCCTTGCCCGGATGGCCCCCCGGAGCCGCGGGCAGATGGAGCCGAGCTACGTCGTGGGTATCTGCTGCCTGGTGCTGCTGGAGCCGGGCCGGGTGTGGAGCGGCGAGCCCAGAACCGGGGACAGCGGGAACAGCAGCCAGGCACCGCCGCCGGAGAGCACGGCCCCTGCGCCCACCGGAGCGGCACCACCGGGGGGAGACCGCTGCCGCGGGTACTACGACGTGATGGGGCAGTGGGACCCGCCGTTCAACTGCAACGCCGGCATTTATCAGTACTGCTGTGGGACCTGCGGGTACCGTTTCTGCTGCCAGTTCAAACCCGGGAGGCTGGACCAGAGTGGCTGCTCCAACTATGATACCCCCAATTGGGTCAACACGGGCCAGCCACCTGCCCGGGTGGACGAGACCCCCGAGGACCCCACTCGTGACAAGACCAACATGATCGTCTACATCATTTGCGGCGTGGTGGCCATCATGGTGCTGGTGGGCATCTTCACCAAGCTGGGCCTGGAGAAGGCACAGGGTCCCCAAACAGAGATGACCGTCTCCAGGTAAAGTGGTCCAGGCCCCCCAACCACTCCATTCATTCTTCCCTTGGGTGGCAGCTCATGTTCCTAGCCCATCGTTTAGGGTGAGCCAAGAGGATGAGGCAATCCCCAAAACCCCTGTCCCAGCATGCTGAGACACCAGGGAGTGGGTTGGCTGCAGCTCCCCAACCTGTCCTGGCAGGAAGGACTGCCAGGCAGGACAGCCTCCACGAGGAGAGGTGGTCATACACCTACCTCTCTCAAAATGACCTGCTCCGTCTCTTGAGGAGGAATGTCCCTGGCTCAGGAGTGCCAACCCACCAGCCAGTGGGGTGAGTGACATGTGAACTATGGGATGTGGCTTTCTCCCCCAAAACAAGTCTGTGGTTCTCAATGTCCAAGGAAGGTGAGACTGGGTCTGACTGGATGACTCTGGACTGCAGTTCCCTTGGTCTCAGCCTCTGGTTGTGCAGGACAAGAGGAGGTGGCAAACACGGCTCCACCGTGGCTGCTGCGCCAACTTGTGTGTGCATGGGTGTGTTCTGGCGTCTGCCTCTCTGCATCAGGGTGGGACATCACCCTTGTGGGGGGAGGGGGTCCACACTCCACACTCTCTGGAGCTCACCCTCCAGCAGAAAGTTGGGCAGTCTTCCTGGACCCCACACCGTGTGGCTGCAGCCCCTGGCTTTTCAGCCAGTCTTGGGGCTGAGCACAGGGCTGGTGGAGGAAAGGTCAAAGTGTCAGGCACGCTTTGGCATTGGGGACCCCCTGCATCTCCCCCAATTCCTGTTCTGATGCTGTGGCCATCAGTGCATCTTCCTCTCTCCCTCCTGCTGCCAATATACACTTCTCTCCCCATTTTGGGGGTCTACTTTGCATCTTCCCAGTAAGGACATAGAGCCTGGAGAGAAACCCATTTTCATGCAATTTTGTTAAGGGGTTTTAGCTTTTAATAAAAAGAAAAAGCAGGGGTGGAGGAAATGATTTCACTGGGATCATCAGGAATCCACCCTGATTGCAACCCCCAGCATGAACATCCTCTCTCTTCCCCCGGGGCACCTTTCTTCTCCTGCCTGTTTGGGACTTCAACAGCCACTGGGTGCTGCACCCCAAATCTGAACCCACTGCACCCCATCCCCAGACCCACCCTACTTCTTTCACCTGGGGGAGCAGAGCTGACCACCCCTGCTTGGAGGAAGGTCATACTGAGGAATGCAAGAGGGTCACGGGTTCCTCCTGAAACATGTGAGGCAGTTTTAGGGGGATCCATGCTATGCCCCCTCCTTGACAGGGAGCCTGGCTATGTGCTGCCGTGTGCCCGCGCCTCCCCCTGCATTGCCTGAGGAAGTGCTGGCACCTTGACAGGATCAATACGGCCTCTGCCAGCCTCCTGACTCCCCTTCCACTCGCCTGCCACCGTGTCTTTTTTTGGTCATCCCTCCCACCCCCTGGAAAGGAGATATTGTGCTCAGGGAGGGGTCAGACCCTGGGACACCCAGACCTGTGTCCTCATCCCCTGCCATGGGGTCTTGCCTTCTCCCATCACCAGATGCCAGTGGGACTGCTGCCACTCACCGTGGGCTGTTTTTCTATGGGTAGCCTCAATACTGTGCTGCCAGAGCCATGTGTTTCCCCATGTTCTCTCTCCCTCTTGTTCATGCAAGCCTGAATTTTCCCTATGAGTTCAGGGAGATAGGTGCATGTTTTCCCTGAAGCCACAGATCTTTCAGGCACAGACTAGGAGAAGGCGAGTTTTCCTCACCCACCTTTGTGGGACAAAATCAGAAGGGCACCTCCATTCACTGCAGAAGAGATCTTGCCATCTTCCATGACCTGTGTCCTTCAGCATAAGCCATGAGTGGCTCTGGTTTCTCAGGGGTAGTGACTGGCGAGGCTTGGCAGGGCAGGAGTGGTGCATCAGGTGCAGAGCCCCAGGAACCCGTCAAGGCACCAGGCTGACATGATCTCCTGAGTGCTGGCCTGATGGAGATAGTGCCAGAGTCTGGGTACATGGCATGGGCATCCAAAAAGCTGGATGCTGTCACCTCCATTCCACTGTGCTCCTGGAGAGCTGGGACAATACATTTCGTCTTGGTGCCTCTGAGAGAGCGGGGCTATTTCCACCTGCCTTGACCCTGTTTCCACACACAGCCCAAAGTGTGGGCAGTGCCACCTCGCCTCTCTCCCAGCACCTCAGGTAGGAGCTTCTCATTTGCTCCTTGGGCACCGCATCATGGCCTTGGGCCAGCTCCCTGTTGCACAGTCATCTTGGTTTCCATTCCTATCCCTCCCTCCCACCAGGGTTTTTTCCACTCCTGGGGAGCACTGCATGCTCCCCCAGATGGTTTCCACCACTGCTGCTTGCAGGTTTCTCTCTTTGGGGAGAAGGTCAACCGCTTCTACACCTCCAGATGTTGTTTGTCTTGGTTCTGGTTCTGGTCCAAACCCAGGAAGAGTGACCAGGTGCAGAAAGTCCACTAGCTCCTCCCTGATGGAGACACCTGAGTCTGTGTCCAACGTGTCCTGAGATCCCCACACCTTGGCTGCCTCCACCATATCTTCTCACATTTTTGGCTGCTGGTCCACCCAGGGAAGTGGGTGCTCAAGTAACTGCAGCTACCTGATTTGTCCTCCTCTCCTCATCCGCCTTCCTCCTGCAGGGCCTTATGGCAGCTCCCGCAATCCCCTCTCCTTCCTGCTCAGCTCATGCTTGGCATCCATCCCCGCCACTCGCTTCGCCTGGCCAAACCCCACGTTGAGTCAAGAACACCTGCCTGTGTTTTTCTTCAGTCCCCGGATCTCCGGGGATGTTGGGTCCTTGAGGGCTGCAGGGATCTGTCTGTGCCCATTGCACAAGAGCAGGCACGTGCCCCGGACCTTTCCCAAAAACCTCCTGGGAGGGGATTGCAAGGTTATAGCTGGGGCGAACATCCCTGTGGGAAGAGTTGGGCAAAGAGGAGTCTCCTAGGGAGTAACAGGGATTCTGGAAAGGGGCAAAATAGCCTTCAGGAGCAGGTACCCTGGCAGCTGCAGTAGGTGCAGCTTTTCACTCTCTGGGTCTCCCCATGCTGTTTGGGGTCCCCAAACTGCACCGGGTATTTCTCTGGCAATGCTCAAGTCTGTGGCCATGTCTGCAGTCAATGCCAATGATAGCACATGGTGGCAAAGACCTAGAAAAATTGTTTGCAGGCAGCATGGTGTGCTGTCACTTGCTGCCCTGGCTCTCTAGGGGATGAGAGAGAATCCAGCTCCAGCAGGGAGGGAGACCTGAAGCTCTGTCTCTAGGCTGAACATGGTGTCTGGGGAGGCTCACTTCCACCACCCAATGCTTTGCCCAAGCTCCATTACTGCCCACTTCAACTCCAGTTTTGCAAAGACACCTTGCTACCCCTTTGCCTTTCTGAGAATCCCTAAGTGTCTCAGCTCTGCTGGGCAGGTGTCCCACATTGCCGATGCTGTTTGGTTGCATAGATGGGCATGCCCTGCCTTGAGCAGACACACTGTAAGCCATGGGAAATGTCCCCCTCAGGAGGTGAGGATGATACTCTCACTGAGCATGGTGGTTATGTGGCTGGCTAGGATGCCAGCCCACCCACAGATGTGGTGTACTGTGTATATCCTGCAACACTGTGCCTCTGCTCCAAACCTCATCACCCTGCTCATCCAGTGGCTGCCACCTTCTATGTCCCTTCCAGGGGTTCACTCCAGCTTAGGGCAATGTCATTTCACCCATCACTCCATCATCTCTCCTCTGTTCTGGGGGCTGTACCCCTGTCTCCTCCCATCACTCACTGTCCCCTTACATAGACTTGCAGCCTCTCTCCTGTTGGGCTTGGCAGGTGTAGGGCTTGGGCCTCCCAAAAACAAGTCAGGCTGGGGTGCTCTGCCAGTTCTTGGGTCCTGCGCCCACATGGACACCTCCCCTGGGGATGGCTTAGGAGCACTGAGTGGTGCATGCATGTCTCCTGCCTTGGAGCTCTCTTGGCCTTCGTCATCACTGCTCCTGGATCTGCCTCTCTGCTTGGTCTCAGAGCTCACACTAGGATGGTTTGGGGCATCTTAGTTGTGCCTGTTGGCAGAACTAACTTGCCGTGCAGGTGGCTGAACGTCTGCCCAGTAGATGCCATGCTCAGGCAAGCAGAGTGGCAAGTGACCCTCATACATGGGCTTGTACTCTGCATCTGTGGCCACAGTGGTGGATGGAGGCCTCAGTGATGCTGCTCATTCGTGCTTTTTGCAGACAAGCAGTGCAAGTCTAAAGCCACATCTGCTCTCTTTTCCGCTCCATCTGCACCCCGGAACCACCTCGGTGCTGCAGACCACCAGGTGACATAGGGAGATGTGTCCTGAGCTTCCCCAAACCCCTCAACCACAGAACCAGATTAAGGCTCATAAAACCCCCAAAACCATGTTTGGTGAGACAGCAGCTCCTCAGCATAGTGTCACCCTCTGTGCCCACCTCCCCTGCACTGCACCACCTGGGGATGAGCCAGGGAGGGTGTGGAGCCACCAAAAGCCCTACTGGCAGCCCTGGCCCGTGGCAGGGTGCACCTCGTGGTGCAAAGGCAGGATGAATCTGGGTGTTGCTGGTGCTCATGAACACTTCTCGGCTTAGCAGAATAGCTCATTAAGAGCTGCTCATGCTGCTTTTAATCGTTATCATCCACATGCCCTGGGTGGTCAGCACAGAGGGCACATTTATGAGAAAGAGCATTTATGGATTTATCTGGAGAGGAAGTCACAGATAAAGGATTGCTCAAGCTTCATAAATAGACCCGAGGAAAAGAAAAAATAATTTAAGAAATAGGTCAAATCGCATTGAACGTCCTGTTGAAACAATCGTGTTTGAGCACTGGCCCTGAGGACAGGCAGAGCAGGCAGCACCCAGTAGGGTGGGGACTGGCAAGCGATGCACCCCAGGGAAGGTGGGAGCTGACAGGGCAGCAGCTCCCTGTGTTGATATCCCACACCCATGGCCTTGGGGGATCTGCTTCCTTCCTGCCCTGCTTGGGAATAGCCCACTGACCATCCAGGCTTGTGCACAGAGTTTCTCTAGGCCTGTCGGGGACCCCAGTTGGGTCAATCTGTTGCAAGAGGGATGATGAGGAGGTGCAGGGTTTGAATAGCTGCAGAATGGAGGTGCCACAGCCTCCCCCAGCAGCCTGGTCAAGTATTTAACTACTCTTGCAGGAAAAAAGGTTGTTTCTTCTGTTTAAACGGTATTTCCTGAGTTTCTGTTTGCACCTGTCACCTCTTGTCAGCCTGGCACTGTCCTTGTTGCATCCTCCCTTCAGATACTCACGTGCATTGATAGGATCCCAGAGAGCCTTCTGTTCTCCAGGCTGCAGAGTCCTTTCAGCCTTTCCTGATGTAAAAGATGCTCCTGTCTCATCTTTGTGGCCCTTCCCTGGACTCTCTCCTATATGTCCATGACTGTCCTGTACTTAGGATAGCCAGCACTCCAGGTATAGCCTCATCAGTGCCATGCAGAGGGTTCACACACACACCTTCCTTGGACCTACTGGCAGCAGTTTGCCTAATGCAGCCCAGGAGACCATTCAGCACCTTTTTCCCAAGGGCACATGCTGGCCCATGGTCAATTTGGTGTCCACCAGGATTCTCAGGTCCTTTTCCAACAAGCTGCCTTCCAGCTGCCAAGGTTTGTTCCTCTCTCATTTCAATTTGTTCAGCTCCAGGATGGTCCTCTTGGCCCATTTGGAGATTAAGTGATCCCAGAGGGGTTGCTACCCAAAGCTTCCCAAGAATTATGTGAAATTTACTCAAAGGGCAAGTGACCCTCCCTTGTAGCTTTGCTCTTGCCTTTGCCCTGTGATGTTGACTGGAGCCAGACTGGGAGGAAAAATGTTCCCTCAAGGCCCCACAAGCATACGCATCCCTGGGCACAACATGTTGCTTTCTCCCTTGTTCTCGCCGCCTTTCCTGGCAATTCCCTCCACCACATTCACTGGATTTTTGAGCACTACAGTGCCATTAGCTGACACATCTACCAAGTCAGGATTATTCCCTGCTTCCTCTCCAATTTGCATTTATGCACGTTGAGTTTAATCTGCCGTTTTATCATCCAACCACTTGCTAACCGTCAGCTCCTGCCACAGCTCCCGGTGTGCATCTATGAGCCAGCCAGAGCCTTCAAGGCACAAGGCATGCTGACAGCTGGGGATTAGGGAGCCAAAAAAAGGCCCAAGTGGACACCCCTGCTCTCTTGCAGTCACACAGGGATGGTCTCTGCAGAGGCAGCAGCCCCACACCAGCAGGAGCATCTGAACCTGTCCTGTGACTTGCTGCCAAAGGCTGCAGCAGCATACAGGTACACCCTGCTCTGGCACTGCTGCTGTGTTCCCTCTGTCATTGATGGTGTATCTTGCTCTGGAATTGCCGGTGTGCCTCAATGTGACACCATTGCTGTGCCCCACTCTGGCATGGCCAGTGTGCCTCATTCTCACGTTACTGGTGCGTTGTGGTGGGACTGCAGCATCTCCATCCATGAATGTTGAACGAAATTGGGCTCTATCTTATGTAATCATGTTAAATGTTTAATGCTGTTACTTACAAAGAGGGCGTTATGCATGGACAGCGCCTGCGCTGGAGGCTGGCACTAGTTCACCCCCTTCCCCAAAGGGGTGGAAGTGGCCTCTCTAATCCCTTCCTCAGGGTCTTCTCTCTTTCAAAGGGACTCGAGTGGAGGTGCTGCCTCCTCTCCCCACTTACACCAGGCTCTCATTCCAGGGGAGCATCTCCGAGGTGTTGCTCCAGCTGCCATCAGATCAGGTTTCTCTGTCTCAGTTCATCATATCCTTGAACCCCTCTCCAAGCCAGGCATGTCCCTCATCACCCTCACCCACTGACACCCCTGGCTCTGGGAGGGCTCAAGCCCTAGCCTGATCCCAATTAACTGCTCACTAGCCCCCCTGCAAAAGCTGGGTTAGGAGCCTGCTCATGCTTCTGGCTCCCGGAAACCATTTCCTAGCCCCAGGCTGCCTGGCTCTGCCTCAGAAGAGGAGGGTTTAGGGCTGGGATGCATTAGGGGGCACAGGGGAACAGGATATTGTCCTAACAACCCTTTCACCCCTTCCCCAGGACACTGACAGATTTGCTGAAGCAGCCAGGCCACAGCTCCTCTGAGAACATGGACAGCCTCATTGGGGGTGTGCAGGTCCCCTTGGGCGAGGGGCTGGCCCGGGGGCCCCCCAGAAACAGCACAGGTAAGGCACTGGTGTGGTGGGGAAAAATAAGTTCCTGTGCGTGAATAAAGGCAGTGGAAAGGTGCAGCCTGCGGCTGAGCCGCCATCTGCTTCTGCTCCTCCAGACAAGCCGCCCTTGAACAACGCAGTGGCCATTGCTCCCTCACTGGGGCGGCCCCACAGCCACGGCAAGCGCCTGCCGCTGGCCAGCAGCCTGGCTCTATCAGCCCCGGACTACACTTCCTACACCACTCTCAAGGTTGGAGGTGAGTGCCGCTGCCGTGTGGGGTGGGACGGTGGCCGAGGGACTCCACAAGATGAGTGGGGAGGGGCGGGGTGCTCACATAGGGGCACGGACAGGAAAAGCATCCCAGTTTCTCAGGGCTCCCGGGGTGGCCGCTCACAGCAGAAACTCTGCGGCTTCTGCACTGCTCCAACCAGCCTGCCGTGCTGCCCAGCCAAATCCACGTCCAGGGTCCCCCATGGATCCACTGCACTTCCCAACCAAATAGCACCCAGGATCCCACACAGACCCGAAGCACTGTCCACCCCATTAGAGCTCAGGATCCACATGGACACACTGCACTGCCCAGCCAATTGGCACCCAGGATCTCCCAAAAGCACTCCCCAGCCAACTCATTGCCAAGATCCTCCCCACTCCCCAACCAATCAACACCCATGATCCCTTCACAGCCCCTTCCCAGCCTTCCCCACCACTGCACCCTCCCTTGTCCCCCCCAACAAGCAGAAGGGGCTGTTCCTGCAGGGATGACACCATACCCCTATCCCCACAGAGAGCACCACCGAGGACTTCTACAGGCGGTTCGGGGGGTTGGAGACACCCCCTGCCAGCACACTGCCCTTCCCACCCACGGAGACCCCAGTGCTGCCCAAGAGCTGCCCCCTGCCCAAGGCCAAGGGCCCCAAACTGCCAGGGGGTCTGGTCTTCCCAGGGGGCTGGGAAGGCGGCCCCCATCATGGCCCCCACCGGCCGGGTCTGGCCACCCTTCGCCCCGAGGGGCCACCCGAGGTCTTCGGCCCCTCCACCCCACTGTATGGCCAGCACCCGCGGCACCTTGCCACCAATAGCAAGACTGAAGTCACCGTCTGACGGCCAGCACAATCAGGATCTGGGGCTGCCCCTTCACCTGGGCGTCGCTGGCCTCGGGGGCAGCTCACCGCAGCAAAGCATCGTAGGACCTATGTAAGCTGTGATGGCTGGCCAGTGGGAGATGCATCGTCCTTCCTCCCCCCCAAAGATGGGGACTGCCATTTGCACTTCACCATCAAGGAGCCATTGGGGTGTCATCTGGGCAACGAGTTTGAGCCATTCTCAGCCTGCCCCATGGAGAGGCTGAGCTGGGGGCACACTGGCAGAGCAGTGCCCTGCTCAAGGGAAGGCGCCAATGCTGGACAGACTGGGAACACAACCTGCTTGGGGCCACACACCCCCAGCCTAGCTCCTGGGAACGGGTCAGGGGAAGAGCAATGGACTCAAAGCACCAGCCTTAGTGCTGACAGCATAGCCCAACAAGTCCCTTTCCCTCCCCAGCCTCCCCTTTCCCACTGCCCCAGCCTCCACCTTGTCAATAAATAATACGTTAAACTATATGGCCTTGGTGTGGATTGGCTGGGGAACTCCACACTGCTCCTAAAACGTCAGCACCTTCCCCGGGCACATCAGACTGCAAAGCCCACTCCCACAGGGCCTAGGGAACCCCCCCGATGGGGGACATGATGGGAACACAGCTTCCAGTGCCAATTGCAGCTACACAAAAACAAGATCTCCTCTGTGTGAAGTTTAATGGTTCTGACAGAGTTTTACCAGGGGGAGCAGAGATGGAGTAAAAGGACACTGATCTAAACCAAGGTCAGGTGACAGCTTTCATCCTACAGATATGCTCCCAAAATTGCAGGTTTCTGACCTAGCGCTACCTTGCTTGGCTCTGCTCAAGCCCTCAGCCTCTTGAGTTGCTTCCAAAGGAGCATGGAGATACCACACTTGCTCCACCAAGGGACCATCTTTTGTTGCAAGCTGTACAGCTCTGTTCTCCAGGTTATCCAGACAGAGGACTGACAGCTCCCCGAGGCGCCTGCAAGGTTTTATGTCTCTAAAGGACATTTCAAGCTCACCTCTCCTTAAGAGCAGCTGCTGGGTGGGATGAAGAGGGCTAAGAGAAAGAGGGCAGGTGGGAGGTGGTGGTAATGTTCGTCTTTATTAGGTAACAGATGTTCAGGAGCCCTGGAACAGGGTTTTCCGACAGGAGATATGTTCCCTAGGGAACCTCCCCACCACCAGGTGCATATCATATCACAAAGCATCCCTACTCTGAACTCCATGTGGATAAATAGACTTTCTTCACATAATCCATAAAACAATTTCCTCCCACCCACACACAAACAAGTTACAGTATATACACTCACATATAAAAGTTGTAGGGACAGATGGGCAGCAAATTTATGAACAGTGTAGAAAAAAACAGAGCAGAGATCCCCCATCCTGGAGGGGGCAGAGAAGTATCAGTCATGCTAGGACCCTCAGTGGATCATGCTTCTCACTACTGGGGTTTCAGCCCAGCAGCCTCCCAGTTCCCAGCCCAGCCAGTACTTCCCGCAGCCCAGCCCCGAGGGCTCGGACCACTGTTAGTGACAACGTGACACCTCAGCATCGCTGCTTTACTTCCCATTTTACTAAAGCACAGAACTTCCCATGTGTTGCACACAGACCTAGAGAAATGCAAAATAACTCAGAGGTTGCCACAGGCAAGGTGTTTCTGTATTTTAGGAAAACATGACAAAGACGACAGCGTGAGTGCTACTGAAGAGGACACAAATTAGGAGGAGGCAATCCACCTTTTGAAATAGGATCACTGATAAGCTACGGAAGTTGGGAATGGGCAATCAAATTGTGAACGAACCCAAGACCTGTTCTGCACACTTAGGATACCTGCTCAAAGCCAAAGTTGCTGCCACCAGAGCATCCTCTACACTGATCAAAGACACTCTTGAGAGCAACCTCTTCCCCTCAAAGGATGAGCTCCCCTCCAACCACTGACTCTGGGAAGCAAGGGAACCCCCCCACCTGCCAGCAGAACAAGAAGTTCAGGCTGCCAGCCATTGCAGCTGGGTGTCTACTAGCTATTCCCCAAACAAAGTCAGGGAGGGAGAAAAACATCATCTGGTCTCTGTGCTTTTGTCCACAGCTACAGACCACCATCACTGGGAATGGGCTTTTCTGGGGGACAGGTTTCTCCTGGCCCCAGTTTCCATCTTCTTGAAGCCAGGCAACTCCAGGACTAGCATTACGTGTGTTCAATTCCTGTAGCACATGAAATGCCTCTCACAGATGCCAAAAGACCCTGTGCAAAGTGAGACCACAAGCCCCTATCTTTTTCCTCTCATTTTGAGGGAGCTCAAGCTCTCATGCCACTCTGCAAAAGATGGATACATGTAAAAGCTTCTTACAAAATAGTCCCGAGTTCCGATTTTGCAGGAGTTGGGCAGTACAGGCCTGATTGGGAGAGGATGGGTTTGGACTGCTGCCTGTATCTAAATGCTTATAGCTGCCAACATGAAGAACACACTGGCTATACACAGGGAGAAACAGCAATGCCTGCTTGCCAAAGGCTGGTTTTCACATTTGCACATGTGAGAGGGCAACCACTTTGCTCTTCTTTGGAGAGATGCAACAGGAAAGGCAGAGAGAAAGAGGGCAAACCGTTCCCTCCCTGTCCCAAATCCACCTCCCTCTCGTGGAAAGTCACAGGCAATTCAACACCTGCAAGTCAAACTGCTCAGAATAGCAATGGTAATGAAGTTGGGAGACTTGCACCCTGAACTAGTGCCTCCCAGATCCTGCAGGAGCTGTTGAGCAGTTGGAGAAGGTAAGGAGAAACACCTGAACACAAATTCTGGCTCTGAGAGTTGAGTAAAATAAAAAACTGTTTCTAAAAATTGTTTCTGCATCAATGAAAAGGCACCAGAGAAGCATCACCCTTCATGCCAAGTGCAGGGCATGGCACATCCACCTCTGCTGCTGCTCAGCATCAGATGACCAGGGATGCTGAGGCCTTCTACCAGCTTGTTGTAGGCTGCTACAAGCCCAGACCTACTGAAAACTGGAGGCAGCTATCACAGTAAAAGACACGTGAAGCAGAGAGGAAGGGAAATCTGCTGCATTGTTCCCTATGTTTTTGTAAAGCCACAAACACTCCTATAAAAAAATCTGTATAAAAACTGTAGAGAAATTTGCTGGGCAGTACTGGCCCCAAGCAATACTCCCAGAGCACCTAGGTAAGTTGGGTCTAGGGGGGGCTTCAGTTTCCTGACATACCACTTGAGGAAAGCTGATGCCTTCCCCTCTCTTTTGGGAACAGCCTCAGGCCCCAGCAGCCCTGTGGGACAAGGCTTGAGTAGATCCTCTGCCCTCCCCAAAGACTTCTTTCTTCAGAGGTGTTTGGGAAGGGAACAAAATACCCCTGAGGACAGACACAGGATGTGCCACTTCTCTATGTGTTGGGCTTGTGAGCTTCTCCCCCAAGCAGGGATGGGGAATCTGTGTCAGGACAGTGCTTCCCAACAGCCCCAGGCATGGTGACAAAAACCACAATTAGACAGACTCCTGCTGCAGTGCCTGAGAATAAGCAAGGAAGCTAATAAAGCTAAACCTGGGGCAAGTTTAGAAAAAAAACCAGAACCAAAACCCTCCCTCCCTCTCCCACCCCATCATGATCCCACCAGCACATCCCTAACCTAGCACTTTTTTTAAGCTCCAGAAGGGAAGTCCAGGCTGATGGTCAACCAGGCTGTCATCACACAAGGTGGCCCCATGACAGCATTAGGAGGCAGCGAGGGCTGTGCCCCCACTCAGCTTGACGATCATCTGCTGGCAGTCATTGCAGGAGCGCTTGTCCCCCACTTTCTCCAAGGTGCGGGCAGCCTCAGCCAGCAGGACCGCTCGCTGGCCCGGGGAGGAGAGGAAGGAGAGGGGGAGATGGAGGCAGGCCAACAGGATGGCCATGGCTCGCTCCCTTTGGCCTGGCAATGTGTCCAGTTCACCTACGTGCAAAAAGGAGAGAGAGAAAGCTCACAACAGGGCTACCACCTGCATGACAAAACCCCACCATGCAGATCTTCAGCTGGCACCAGTGAGCACATGCATCTCTGGCTGGCATCTCCCAGCTGAGCCATCAGTGGAGGCTACCCCGAGGACTCCCAAGGAGCTCCTTTAGGCTAGCAGAGGAGAACAGTCTGAGCTGCAGTCAAGTAGGAACTGTCAGTCATGTCTTCTACAGACACTTTACTTCCTAGGGCTCATCCCAACATTGGCATGCACATTTCCCCATTCCGTTACACCTCCACAAGGGATTTTATAACCACATCTTTTGGCTCTTCCCTTTAGGATTCTCAGCTGCTGCCTTTGCATTGACTGCCCCAAACCCCAGACTGCCAAGTTTTGTGCATGCGTAGCTGCACGAAGGCAAATGTTTTTCAGTCTGTTCCCCAACACCTCCAGCCCAGGGCTGGCAGCTCACATTAGCCAGCTTGTAGAGAGCATGGCAGAAGCATCGCCTTGAGCCACAGGCTGACAGGAACTCATTATCCTGACACAGAAGAAGACACTGCAGGTTGCATCTATGCCCCCACACCTTGCCCAGGTGCTGCCCCTTCCCAGCCCCACAGGCAGTGGGTCGCTGGGCAGGCCCGGGGCTGACCTTGCTTGCTGCTCTGGGGCGTGCGTCGCCTCAAGCTGTGCTCCAGCAGCTGGTGGGTGCGGGTAGGGCTGGCACCTGCCATCAGGCGCACGGTGGCCTCATGGAGGAAGACCTGGAAGGGAAAGCAGGATGGAGGATGAGAAGTGGGTTGGCACAGGGACGACACTGTGGCTGAACTTGTGTCATTCCTCAGCCACTAGATTTTGAGAGCGGAGCAGTGACACCTTGACAACAACAGAGACCCACTTCCATGCTCCTCCCTCATGTTTCCACCTGTCTGGGGAATTTGCAGGTCAGGGCAAGAGTGAGGAGCAGGGGGGGATAAAAAAAAAAAAAAGAGATCTGACACCTAACTCTGAGCAGCCTGGAAAGGGAGAGGATCAAGAGCAGGGAATAGGGTGGAAAAATGGCAAAGCAAACCCTGGCACTGTGGCCCCAGGGAAGGGGTCTCACACCAGGCTACTAGTGCAGTGCTTTGATAACAGCATCAAGCTTTGAAATCCAGAGTTTGGGCAATACTAGGACTCTTGTCCGTATTAGACTATACTTCCTCTACTGAAGCTTAATACTGGATAAACTGAACAGAAGGGGAGAAATCCTCAGAGAAGCACCTAGGGCTCTACAGATATAGAGGGCATCTGACCCTCCAGCTACTCAGCAGAGTCAACAGAGCTGAGGAAACCTCCTTCCACACCCCCCAGAGTGACAGACCCAGTCTGAAGTCACCTTAAGGGACAGGATGCCATGGTATTTGTTTGGCAATGCACACAGGCTGATGGTTTTCTATGTAGAAACTAAAGCAGACTCTTCCCCACACACACACTGAACACTCACAGGAACCTCCCTCATCACGCACCAAGAGAAAGTATGGAGGTTGCTGACAGCAGAGCATCCCACCCCAAGTGTCCAAACCACTCAAGCCCACATACACCCTTATGTTTCCAAGGGCCACAGCTTCCCGTCAACCAGAAGGGCTACATCTAAGTCAGAGTGGGCAAGAGAGGCGAGGCGTCACCTTGCGATAGGCGGGTCTGAAGCTGTGGGCCAGCTTGCGCAGGCTGCCCAGGTCGCGCTGGAAGCCCGTCAGCTCGGGGGCCGAGGCGTGGTAGGTCTCACCCAGTGCCTGGCTGGCGTTGGCCTGCTTCTGCCACAGGCTGGTGCGGAGAGAGAGCAGCAAGTCACAGGCCAGCAGCTGGATCATCTGCAAGAGCCAAGGCGCACAGGCACATACACTTAGTAACACATAGCATTAAGTGAGGAACAGTCCACATGACTGCTGACACAGCCCATGAGAAGGCAGCCACAGCACCTCCTGCCCACCTGGGGGCTCCCCAGCCCTCCCTGCCATGTTTTCCCACCACAATGCACTGAAGGGGGCAGGAATTTGCCTTTTGCCCCAGCAGCACATCTTGACCAAGAGGTCAAGACAGCGTGTGTCAAGGGGATATTGTGCCCAGGTTACATGCCCTTGCCAGCACCTTCTGCTGGAATCAATGATAATGAGTCCAAACTGAACTCATGGGAACATAGCCTTCTGCAAAGGCTTTCCTGCCCAAACAGCAATGCTAACGAGTGGGAAACTGTTTGGGCTGGGTTGTCCCGGAGGCATAATGACGAGAAGGTTGACTCCATGAAGTTTTCTCAAAGGATTTATTTAACTATTAGAGCACTAATTTCTATGCATAGAAAGCTTAAGCATCTAAGCATTGGCAAAGCATTTCTTTACCTATCTAGCAGACTCTGTGTCCATGCCCCCCAGACAGTGTGTCTAAGAGGCCCTGGGCACATGTCTCTGCCTGGCTAGATGTATCACACCAGGCAGAGGGTCTGCCTTCCAAGAAGTCAGAACATGTCTGCCTGCTGCAACACGTCTGTCTTCAACATGTCTGCCTTTCTTCCTACGCAGTTAAAGGCTTATATATGTCAGACTATATTGTTTACATGAGGCATCCAATGACCTGGGGATCAAGTTCTCCTGTCCAACCAGGGGGACAAGGTCATAACCAGTCAGAGCAACACTTCTGCTCATGCTCAGGAGAAATGTGGCCTACAGCATAGGCTACAGGAAACAGCAAAGACAGCCTTGCTACCTGCAGAGAAAAGAGGCAGTCTTGGCACAGCCCATGGCAGCTGCCCAAACCCCTTTTCCCCATCTGCTGCTGCCCCCTAGCACCGCTTACAGTTCTGGGAGGGCTCTGCCTGTGCTGCCGAATGGAGAGCGCCTCTGTACTGCACTGCAGAAACATTGCACAGTCACTGCCACAACATGCAATGCAACTACAATGCACTACAGCTGCCACCCAGGAGCAACGGAGGGGACCAGAAACACGTCCCATATGCCATAGAGAGAAGCTCCGGCTTTAGGCAATCCTGGAAAGAAGAGAAATATGCCCCACACAAACTCAAGTAGCACAGCACAGTCACACTTTTGTGGCAGAGGGTTCAAACACTCCTAAATGCGGCCTGAAACAGAGCAGACTCAGCTTAGTGAGGTCCTGCTTTACAGGTGTCAGCAACTTGACCTGGAGGACAGAGATGGATACTTTCCAACAATGCTGGGCCAAATTTATACTGGTCAAAGCACCAGAAAGGAGTGACAGCTACTGGAATGAGAGGAGCAAGAGCCGAGACCATGCCCAGGGAGATGACTGTGTACTTGCAGCTCTGCTGCCCCACAGAGCAGAGACAGAGCAATGTCAACACCCTTTGCAAGGAAAGGGAAGAAATTTCCCCTCTACTCCCACGATACATAGGATGGATGGAAAACACAGACACAAAGGGGACGTAACACACCTGTAGCAAGACCAACCTTACAACCAAGACAGATCATGTGTTATCCCAGGGCTTATAACTCTTACGTTGTTGAGGACAGTGCTGGAAATGCTGCTGCTCATGTTGAGGCTGTTCCATAAGTGACTGCTGGCCCTCTCACAATGACCCAGGGAGCTCTGCTGTCCATCTGCCTTCCCAGATAGTGAGGCCTGAATGGCTTTACACACATAGAAGGTGGCTTTCACCAGGGCATTCCTGAAAAAGAAAGAGCATGCTGCTTGCAAGCAGTACCATGTCATGCTGCCACAGCATCAGCTTTCACTCTCACATCTTCAAGTGCAGAGATATCATCATTCCTTAGACAGAGAAAAGATGGCAATGGTTCCTCACCTACACAAACTGTAAGAGAAATGAGAGAGCTGGCAAAGATGCTTTAGTGCAGAAGAACAGAGATGGTGACACCAGCCTTTTCAGAGTTTTGCTATGTGAGTTTTGTTGATTGATTTTGGAAGGTAGGAGGCTGTGCCATTAGAACAAACCCAAAAGACATCCCTAAAGAAGCAACTTGACACTTCCAGGCAACAGCTCTAATATTAGTCTGCAAGCCTTGACCTACACATGAACTGCTGAGCACATTGGCACTTGCAGAGCACAGGTATGTGTAATCCTACAGGACAGCATTAGGAGAAAAGTCATCCCCGTTTAGAAGGGGCAGTGGGTTACAAAGCGTATGAGGCCTACGCACTCTGACATCTCCAGGGATTTCGGCATGCGTTCCACTTCTGCAAAATGTGACCTCACAGCTGCATCATCCCCTCTGAGCCAACTGATTGCCATAGCCACTGCTGCTGACCACCATCGGCACACCATGTCGGGACCTGCAGAACAGAATCACAAGCTGCAGCCCAGGAGAGGACACCCGACTCCCTCCCACCTGGAGAAGCAGGCAACTGTCACGTGCCTTTGCCAGTGCCTTCCACTGAGATTGATTCTAATGAGCCCAAACTGATCCCATGGGAACATGGCCATCCGTGCGAATGCTGAAACATGCTGCAGGAACACAAAGGACCTTGGCAGCAGGCAAACACCCTACATCTGACCACAAGCAGAGTTCTGGAGGGTGCATTTGTACCTTGTCAACAAGAACTTTGTACCTTGTCAACAAGAACTTACCCCACCAATTTGTATAGAAATCTGTTGACTTCCTTCCTGACAATGATCTCCACCCACCACCCCAAAATAACTCCACTCATATATACCATGCTTTGGTGCTAATTACTGCCAAGACAGTAAATCAGATTACCTATATAATTCCCTCTAATATTTAACACCCTCTCAAAAACTTCCCAAAGCCTACCCAGGGCCAAAGGGCTTACATTCTGCTACTCTGACTTGCTTTTCAATTTCATGACAATATTGATCCAAATGCAGATTTCCCTTTATAACAGAAGAATAATCCCTAAAAGAAGAATTATCTAGTTTTCCTTCTATGTTTGCTCTGCATATTTTAGGTACAGCACAATTAGTCTGTGTCTAAAGCTGCAACAGCATCCCAGTGAGCTGCCAGGTGCTGTCTGTACCAACACTAACCAACACAAATACTTCAGCAGCCTGCTACCAGCCCAGCTCAGATGAGCACATGGCTCAGAGGAATTGTACAACTCTTGTTGTCTCACTAAATATATGCCAAGGGACCAACCCAAGCATCTCCTAATATATGCCCAGAGCTTGCCTACAGCAGTGGCTGCAGGTCTCTGGAGACTGAGGAATATACCTGACATCCACTGTGAAAATGAGGGCAACCTGGTTCAATAGGTAATTAAGTGGAAAAAAAAACCTTCCTGTACCTCAACTGCAACACTGCTATGCTTGTTTATATGTTCCACCCTTCCTCTTCCTTTGCGTTGCCAGGAGCAAGCTCTCAGGTGAGGACACAGGGTTCAGCTTGGAAATAAAATATTGCCCAACAGTACAAATAACAGCATTCCCACCTGGGCACTCGGCATTACAACACAGCCAAATTTAGAAGCATTCTTAATCACTCTCTTCCAGTCTGAGTGTACCACACTGGTATGCAATCAAGCCCCACTCCAAGGACTGCATTTGTCCTTGCCTGGAGTTTGAGAGGTGGCAGGGAGAGGGAACTCATATCACAGTAGATTCTGCAGAGCTTCAGTTCTACGAGACTTACCCAGGGCGGACTTGAGTACAGAATTGCTGGCAAAGGGTGGGGCTCCACTTCCCATTGAGTCCAAGAAAGAGTTGAGCAATTTCAGGTACTCTATGGCACCCGAGAACTCGCTGAAACAAGAAGCAAGGCAGACTTTAGCTATGCTGTCAAACAGGAGATACCAAGGCATTACTCACTGGTCACAATGCATATTTAAAGAGTGCTGCTCCATCAAACCCATAGGACATTCAAGCTCTACACGTAACACAACACAGCTGGACTGAAGAGACCACCCTGTAAGTGGAAGCGCACAGAGCAGTGCTCCAGGAGGAGCAGCCTCACATCTCCCCTTGCAAGGAGACCAGTGCAGAACTAGATTCAACTCCAAGAGTCACCTCAAACACAGACATATAAGTTGATTGCAGCTCCTTTTTGACCACTGCCTCCAAAAGAGGCTGAAACACACTTCTGGGACTATTTGCATATATGTATGAGTGGAAGTGACATGTTCATAGCACTGGTCAGAGAAAGTAGCATATGCAGCAACAACCTAATTTCCTGGGACAGGCTAGAGATGAAGATCTTGAGCTCCCACTCCAAGAGAGGGACAAAAGGCTTGCTGTATTACTAAAGCTAGTCCTTCCCATGAAGAGACAGGACTCCCACAGTACACTGACACTCCAGCCCCCTTATACAAATCCTGCTACCTTCTCTCATCAACAGCAGCATCGGATCATAAGTATTTGAATTGTGCTAACAATTACACCAAACTGCTGCTCATTCTCTAATAGGAAACAAACACAAGATTGAAAAAAAATCCAAAGTTAAATGTACAATTTTTTCCCTACACAGGGAAAACTGGGTTATCTTCTCACAGCATATCATCATAGCATTTGCCTGCCACCAGCATATCTGGAGAGCAGCTAGAAACAGTGTTGAACTACTAGCAAAGGCTGGGGTTCTGCTTCCCATAGAGTCCCAACAGAAAGTTGGACATGGTTCAGTTCAAAAAGCTGCTGTTTCTCACCTATTGACTCTTTCATTTGGTCCTAGAGCTTAGAGACAAGAACAATTTCGGTCTCCTCTTGCCATGTATCTGATTCTTCACTGCTGGTCAACATGGCACTTCAGTCAGCAGACTACTCTTGCATAAGGTAGCAAGCTGGTGGGTTCACTCTCTGACATGCCAGACTTTCACACCCTGAAAGCCCTGGACATAAGTCCTGGTCTACAGAAGAGGCAGGTGCACACTAATTTTAGTGCTCCTGAACATTAAACTTCACCAAGCATCCAGTTGAGGAATCAACCAGTACTATGCCAGCTAACACCAAAAGTCTCCACCACACCCTGCTCCCTCCAACTTCAGAGGTTTTAATACAAAGAGGCAGAGCTCACTCTTGTAATAAGCTGTGGTGGCCAGACCCATGTTGTCATAACAAGGACCAACCACGCAGTTTGCCCCAGGGTGCCTGGTCAGTGGTCATGAGCTCTGCCTCAGAGCATGCTGCTGTGGCCAGCAGTCCCCAGTGTGGCACATATACCCACCACGACTCTTCATCCTCTTGTCCCGCTATCTCTTTCCTGGTCTGAGGCTTCACGAGTGAATCCACCGCTCGCTCCAGCAGGTTTTCACAGAATGCCTGATGGACCTGTGCAATAGGATCCGCTAGAGAAGGATAAAACCAAACCATTTCACTTGCATACAGTCACAGACACCTCTCAATGCAATCAAAAACAAGAATCAAAATGGAGGAGCAAGAGAAAGAGCAGTACAGGGAAATTCTTGAGGAATTAATGCAATGATTTCTGACTAAGTTTTCAGGGCCTTTTTATCCCTTTCATGCACTTATAAAGCTGCAGCCTCTGAGCAAACATCCCTGTGGCACTTCACCCACTCACCAAAACAGTGAGGACACTACACTGCAGAGGATAAACCTTGGTCACCCTGAAGTCACCCCCCAGACATTCAGGTCCACATCCAGATTGTGTTCTAGCACATAAAGAAACAAGCAGGATGACACAGAGTAGTATACAAAGGGAAGCAAGTCAGCTCCTGCAGGCTGAGGAGATGTCTCTCAGCTCCACATCCCCTACTGCCCATCAAAACCACAAGCAGGGTGGACACACAAGAGCAAGCTCTCAAACACGTGTGTTTGAGAGAAGAGAGTGGAGAGATTGCCAGGTTGAAGATGCTGGGAGGCCACACATTAGGGATGCAAGCAGCTCTCACCGGGGTTCCTCTGGGTGCAGTACAGGCTTTCCTTCGCAGCAGACTTCACTGTCCAGCTTCTCTCCACAAAAAATTTCTGTCCCAAGGGGTGGCACAGCCAACGCAACGAGTCAGGAATGGCACTGCGCTCTGAGCTGCACAGGCTTTGAGCCTGGCTTAGAAAGTAGCTCTGGGGAAAGGAGAGGCTAAGATTGAGAACAGCATACAGGGAAGAGTCACACCACCAAGGACAAAGATCATATCATAACTGCAGGTCATATCATAATTGCAGGTCATATCATAATTGTAGTGATATCAGATGCCCTGAGCTACAGCAATGCCAGCTTCTTGGCTTTCCTAGAGCTCTTCTTGGAGGTGTGATAGGAGAGGAGAGAGTAACTCACCGCTAGGAAGCCAAGCTTGCCTCCACAGCGGGTTTTCAAGCCAACTGCAGCTGTCAGGTGGATTTCTGCCATGGTGCTGGGTGGGATCTTTTCTTCTGCACACTCAGCCAGATTCACAGCACACAAGGCCATGTGCAAGCCCGAGTAAGCTGAGCTAGACGGAAGTTTACCTGCACCAGGAGGAGAAGGAAAAGTGTTATCTTGTAATCAGCATTACTAGCTACTAAATGCTACCATAATTTGTAGGGCTACTATCCTAAAGAAACAATGAGAACCTGTTGACATGAGAAGCTTACAACACCCTATGCCAACTTCCCTCCACAGATATTAAGGTTGGCATCCACAGCCTTACTTCTGAAAGAAAGCCCTTTATAGCTAAGCCAGTTAGGATAAAATCATAAGCAAATTTTATCTTGCTGTATTCACCACTATCTTAAAACTGAACTCCTTGTAGTCCACATCTGTACCAACACAGAAAATATTTAAGGACAAGCAGACCATGCCCTGGTGGCATGGCAACAATTCACACAGCATGATTAGGCAGAAGGAAGTTTAGCTAAGATTCCTGATATGCTAGGAGCCTACTGACATTGCAAACTGCTTTGTCAAGGAAACAGCAAAAACAACCATTTGCAATGAACATTCAAGCACTTCTTCAGTTCATGTGCACACACCCAGGTTTTCAGAGCACATCAACACCAAATGGAAATCTAAACTCTAAAGAGCTTCAGAAATTTAAATTCTTCCAGCAATTAACTCCAACCCCTGTTTCCACCTCACGTTCCCAAGTGAAAGTGATGAAACAAGCCATTAACAGCAGCAAAAAGTGACTGGAGCCAATCAACTGCTGCCTGGAAAAGACTCTCAGTCACTTCTGCACTCAGGAACATGTAACTTGAGACACCGCTGTTGCTTCAGCTGTTCTTACTGTTCTTTTATTGCATGAATCAGTCTTGTTTTAGTAAGTGGCTCCCGAAATTAGTCAGGCTAATTTCCAACAGCAGCCCTCCCAGAGGAGAGAGGCTGTAGTGCTCTCCCTGTATCCCCCAGGATCAGCTCCGAGCCCTTTCATTCAGCAAAACTAGACAGCATATCTGCCACCTCTGCTCCTACCTGTTATGTGGAGCTGATGGAGCTTGTGATACGCTAGAGCCGCATCCCGAGCGCTGGTCTTGGCCTCGTCCTCGGAGCCTGCAGTGGCCTCCCTTGCCCGCCACTGATGAGAAGTCCTCTTCAGCAGCCACCGCACCAGCGCCAGCTTCTGCAGGCTGTAGCGGATCACGTTCCAGGACAGGCTGCAGGCCAAGTCCAGGCGGGAAGCTGGCAGTGCTCGGCCGAGTACCGACAGGCAAGTCTGCAGGTTTGACGCAGCTGCAGCAAAATCGCCCTGCAAAAACAGCAAAAGGTTCAACAACAAAAATCACCACTACAGAGACGCTTTGGGACATCCTTGGCATTTGGAGCAAGACAAACTGATGTGCAAGCCAAGACAAGATCTTTAGCAGAGGGACATCAACACGGAACCAGAAAACATAACGGGAATTTACACCAGCTTGAAATCTGGCCCTGAGCATACCCTTCCACACATGGTTCTGATCCTGCACTGCCAGTCAGACACATCAGCACTAGGTGAAAGAGCTTTCTGCCTTCTCAAACAACATGGAAGTTTCAGGGTCCCCATGTTGAAAGACAAATGTTGCCTCAACAATGGAGAGGACTTCCAAGAGGCTGAAGGACAGCAGACAGACACAGCAGAGGCCAGATCCTGGACAAAAGCCCAAGATATTGATGCCAAAAATTGATAGTAGCTAGGAACAAAGACAGAAGCTAGGAGCCTCTTCCAGTGCTGGGATCTACACCTCACTAACTTAGGCTGAGTGAGGACAGCAATCTGCTCAGGACAACCTAGCAACAGCTCCTCTGAAATCAAACAGCATGGTCCACTGGAGGAATACCATGCTCTTGCAAGTGCCAAGCCACTGCCTCACTAGGCAACATTTACCCACAATCCCATCTAAAAGATGCATTTGATGCAAAACAATGAGTCAACTTTACCCGTGCCAAATCCAGGTCTGCTTGCTTGCGATGCCTCCAGAAGGTGACCGATGACCTTGAGTGTAGCCGGGTCACCGGCTCTCCGTGCACAAGGAGCTTTATGAACACACTCAGTACAATCACTCCGTTCACAAGCCACAGGATTAGCGTGGGCATCATCCAACCGAACCAACCAGCTGCATCTGCAATGGACATCCCAAAAGGAAAGTTAAAAGTCAATCTGGACGCTGAAAGCTCGGCAACACAATGAGCACAGACCCAGAAGGATGTCTTGTTATGCTTGCCACATGTTTAATCAGCTTTTGCGAAAACTGCGTTTCCATCAGGAAACACCCATATCAACAGCTCTTCACCCAAACTCCAAGCCACAACATTCCCAACTAAATGGTTATTTTTACATGACTGATGTATAAAAAATTGAATCAGCACTTCATTTTCCTAGGGTATCTTGTCTTCTGACTTTTCTGTAAGATACACCCACAGGTGCTCATTACTCAGTGTCATTTTCTGATCTAAATTAAATACACAAAGTGACACTGAGGAAGCATATTTACCAGTCAGAAAAATGACTGTATGCCTACAGCATCCCCTGCCCTCCCCTAAGCTGCTGTACTCTTTAACTATCAATTTTATGGAATAAGTGTATCAAACAAACCAGCAGCAAGACCTCACAGCAACAGTGTAGTAACACTTTATTATTAAGTTACAAAAATCAGTTACCTTAAAAAAAAAAACACAAAGTGCACACGCCTCAAAGACTGATAAGGACAAGAGGATGTCCTTTACCCTGAACTACTTTAAAGGTTCTATCCTGAAAGCCCAGATTGCTGGGCTACGAATAGGTGGTATGTCAAGCTCACCACACTGAGCCACGGCTGGTTTTATGCAAGAAGATGGAACCAGGTCCAAGCTGGCTCTCCTCCCACACCCAGCCCTGCAGTTACTATCTCTCCCCACCCATTAAACAAAGGTCGTACAACTCCCTGAACACACAAAACCATCCTACTGAACCACACCAACAGTGCACCTCGTGACCTGCCTGTGGCGTCGCAGCTGGAGGTGGCCTTTAGGGAGACTGCATTAGGCTGGACACTTTCTGTGGTCCAAACTGTTCTAGTTCATTACCTGACCCAATGGTCAGCACGTTCCTGCCAGAGCCATGGTGCACCAAGCTGTCAGACTCCGGAGTTCCTCGGATGTCCAGGAGGGATGTCAGCGGATTGAAGGAAAGGCAAAGGAATGTGAGAGCACAGAGGAGGATTCGAGAGCGATCCACCATACCGAGTGCCACAGGAGGAGAGTCAGGCTCGTCTTTAACCTTCAAAGGAATAGGATTGGAGAGAAAAAAACTGCTTAACATTCTGTAGCACAAAAAAATGTTTACGTCAAGGAAGGGCTAAGGAAGAAGGAGAAACAGAATACGTTTTAAAATTTGGTTTTGAGCTCAAGATCAGAAAGAACTCCAGTAAAGCTTTTCCTAGCTTAGTAAGATAAAGCTGAAATATTTTAATGCCTTTAACTTCTTCCTGCTTCCAGTCATTTCAGTTATTAACTGAATCCATGGTTTAGGCAAGGATTAACCTTTGCTGCCCTTACTTTTCTGAGGATCTCCCAGAAGACTCACTTGTTCTGTGATATCCACAAAACAAACTTGTAAGCCAAAGATAACAAACAGCCTTCTGTTACTTTGATTATTTATGGTCTCATTAACCACAGCTGATGTCATCATCCGTTCTCCTGCTTTACTCACTGGACATACATAACCTGGAAAGCCGTGAGCAGCTTGGGTCATGAACAGGGACTGTAAGTCCACAGAGTCTGTACAGGGGCTGAAGGACAAGTACAGTTCTTCTAGCAGCTAAAGTAAGGCTCAGGTACTACAGCTCAGGAAGTAGTCTCAACCACTTAAGAAAAGATAAAACACACAGGTGCACCTTCCTCGTCCTTACACAGGAACTCTGAGCCCCACAGATCTCTTTGTTCCACATGAGAATAACAAGAATTTCAATTACTGAAGTAGGTACCTTGAATTTGACAACTGAAGTCACAAATACCTTTGCATCATCAAGGAGTGGGCTTCCTGGTTCTGAATCAATGGAATAGGGAGAGAAGCCAGCCTGGGATCCTGAATCAGAGGCTGGAGGAGACATCAGCAGCACATTCTGGTTGAAGTCATCTATCTTCAGATCCACATCATTGTCAACCAGACTGCTTAGGTCAATGCCCTTCAACAGCTCTGCAAAAATCAGAGTGTACGTGTTTTTCTATCTTGAATTCTATCAGCATCTCTCAGATTGGCTCTGTCACCTGGAGTAACACCAGCCTCTGTTGATGCAACCTCTGTCAAGGATAAGAAACTCCAAGAGACATCCTACATTTATGCTGACTGCCTCCCCTCTGCTGCACAGCCTCCACAACTTACTGTTTTTTTGGTTAGCCAGCTTCAGAACCATGTTCTCCTGTCTCAGCTTATGGTTGGCCTGCTGTAGGTATTTAATGTAGTCAATGGCTTTTCTCAGGACTCCAGACTTGTGCATCTGCAAAGAATTAAGATGTACAAAAAGCAGTTTATATAAAGAGAATCAAAGGGTCACTCTAGCTTGTAGGGATATCACAACCCTTTGTATCATGTGGTGATAGAAAAGGGTGTAAAGCACCTCTCAGCATCTGCAAAGAAACTACCAATGGGGCATGCTCTGTGGGCAAGGTATCAGACAAAGATATACAAGGACTGAGGTCTCTGAAAGATCTTACAAAATAGTAAAATGGAAACAGATTAATATCCAAATTACAACAGAGTTCACATCTAGGTTTCAGCCAGCAACAGTCCTTTGAAAATACCATAGTTTGTATATGAAGTGGCTCTCTTCTGGGATAGAACAAGCTGTCTGTTGACCACTGTTCACTGTGTAATTCTGAGATAAGTAGTTCCCTCCTTGCCTAATTCCCTTGGCCATCACCATGAAAATACTTGCTTCTAGCAGCAGTGGACAGGTTTATCTTGTAAACACAAGCTGAAAGTATTATGAAGCCACTGCACATTACTCATGTTTTTAAAAGCATTAAGCTTCTGATTCCAGCTAGCAATAGAAGGTGACTTCACTAGTGCATCTATTTGTACAGAGATCACCAAAGTATCAAGAATACTATTGCCTGCTCTGCCAGCATGGGGTAAAGCGAATAGGACAACCCTGAACATGTGGTATAAGAAAGCTTCCTATAATTGAGTAAGCAGGAGCTTTTACTGCTCGATATCTAAAGGAAATAAATTGGAACGTTCTGTAAACCCTTGTCCCTACTGCAGTTATATGGAAAAGGAAATTTACATTAAGTAATATCTGGTTTGTCAGAGAATCAAAACATTCACTTGGATATTCTATCTAGAGGACCTATTTTAAGTTAGGCCTAACATAAGAATAAACACCTAAGATAGAGCTTATTTTCAAGAAACAGTACCCCTAGCATAGTAAAATTAGTATTTTACAGGTGACTCTTCCTGAATACAATTATCAAGTGTTCCATCACGCAAGTGTTTCTCACTGTTCTTATCCCTATACAAGTGTGCACACTACTAACAGCTGCATGTACCTATATGCTTCATTTGGTAGAGCAATGAGAACCTTTGAAGACAATGTATTTATTATACCAGATTTGCTCTTATCTCCCATCTTTACCTTGGCATCTGTCCCCATGACAAGGTCCTTCAGCTCAATGATTTTGTCATTTATGGATGACCGGTAACGCTTTTCAATGATGTTGTGAGTTGTTCTCCTCTCTCCTTCCTTAGGTGGTTCAGGTTGCTTGACACCCCCAGGAACTTGTTTGATAGGCACCTTTTCTTGTCCCACCATCACCGGCATTGTGGTCAAAATGGTCCCATTGCTCCCAACGAGGGTCTACAAAGACCACGTGTAACAAGTGTCAAGAGCCATCAGCCAATTTAGATAAGGTTTATGATGGCAAAAGAAAAAGCAGTAAACAAGAGAAGAACCAGGAAAAGTTTGTACAGCTCAGAAAAGATGCGAGATGCCAATTTCCTTCTGTCTTTCTTAGCTGGCATGAGCACTGGCACAGCAACACAGGAAAAATCTGTCACTCTGGCTCCCACACTGGTCACTGTGGAATAAGAACATCTTTTGTTCTCCAAGAATATCAGCACTTCTGCCAACACTATGTTCTATTCATCCACTTAAATAGAGAAATGGACCAAGACTCCCCTTTGTTCCTACAAGCCTTACACTCTAAGTGTCCAAATCCACCTTCTCTGTGGACAAATAGAGTCATCAAAACAGCAACAGGCTACGCTACTTCCAAACTAGCAATGACAATGTTAGAAAGGACCCGACTATGGAAAAACAAACCTTTTCTTGAGCAATGCAGTTGATTTGAATTTGATTAAATGAAGAAAAAACAACCATAAGCTATAAAAATTGCTTCAGATGAGGAACTAAGGCAGTAAGTGATACACAGCAGCATGAAAAGCTCAAACTTGGACACTCAGATATAGGACAGACCATCTACACCAAACTAAAGCAGTATGTACTCAGAGATAAAGTATGACGAATCCCATGAGAACAGTTGCACAGATGGGCTTCTAGGACAGTTGGGAGTAAAAGGAAGTTCAGACTACTTAATCCAGCAAAGCAAGATTGAGAAGGGTACACGTGTTCTCCAACATACACAAGGATCAGGGAAGTGGCCATGGAGAGAAAGAGTTATTCCTGTTAAAAGACAAACATCATAGTAACTAGCCATGAGCAACTTCGGGAACAGTTTCAAATCCCAAATAGTCTTCCAATTAGGATATCATAAATTAATTTAGTTTCAAGGAGGAACTTGACAAGTAAGTGAATTTAAGTTCTATGCCTTTCCTTGACTAATTTCCACCAAATTTCCATGTGTTCAAACATGTCTCAGAGAGACACAACCATGTAAGCCTCACCTTTGTGTGAAAACATCTAGAAGCAAGCAGGTTAATTGAAGGTTTTAGCCTGCTATTAATAAGTATGTAAGAACCCTACCATGCTATTGCAAAAGAAGTCAAAATTTAAATCCAAGTTTATCTCCCCCAGTAAATATTTGTACAGTGCTATCTGTTCAGAATGTACAAGACTGTAATAAATGTTTCTTTGGGGGCATAAGTTTCTTAAAGTGGAGGCCATGAAGCACAGCTGCCATCTCCAATGATTATAACGAACCCTCACTGCAAATGCCCTCTGAAAAGTAGCTTAATTAGTTGTCACATTCAATATACTACTATTAGACACTACTGAGGGGCAAAAGAAAGTTCCATAGGTACTCTGAGCAAGTTAGCTTTCAGTTTCAAGTTTAAAAAACAGACAAAGTTTTTGGGTCATATTCCTCTCCTTGTAATACCAGAAAAAGGTAAACAGAAATGCGCCCTTGGTCTTTGCTTACTGGCCATGGGAGGCTGCCAAACAGTACAATTTGTGTGTTTAGCCTTGGCAGAAATAGGGTATTACTCGCTCTGGACATGCCTAAAACAGCCCTCAAAACAGTGGTCCTCCTGTCTGCACCACTGCAGAATTCCAAGCTCCAATCTCTTCCTTGCATTAACAGGAAAGGATGTAAGTAAGAAGAGGAAAGGAAGAACATCTGTACAGTACCTGCAGAGCTGTGGTCTGAATGGGAGCAGTGAGTGCTGTCAGCGCTGGGTTCTGTACTGCAGCCATAACAGGATTACCATCTGCTTTCAGGGTTGTCAAGACAAGGGAATCTGTTTTTATGATCTGAGGCTGGACCAGAACCTAGGTTGAAAAGAGTTACAGGTGAAGGGAGAGCAGGCACGTATTTCCCTGCTGATCTCAGCAGCCAGAGGTAAAGCACTGACAGAGTTGTAGTAAGTTTGCAAGTCAGTGGATGGCAAAATAGCAGCATGAGGACTTCCTTCCTTGTGCCCTGCATTACCTGGATGCTTTAGGTCAGCCTCAATGCAAACTCTGACCATAAGAGAATCAGGACAGTGCTGGAGGGCAGGGGAGCAGAGGAACCACCAGTACACTGGTTTTCAAATCAGTCACCAGGAGTAAACAAGTATGTAAAAACACAAAAGAGCTGATGGAAAAGCTGCCTTTCCCTCTCCAATTACACCTATAATTAGCTCTCTACGTTAACCGGCTGCATACTCAGACTCTAGCACAGCTAGGACAGTCTGCTTTGGCAAATACCCATAGTAGTAACTTCCCCCCTGCAATTTCACTGAAAGGATCTGTACCATTAACATCAAGCAGATCAGACAAGCTATTTTGCCATAACACAGCTTGCTCTTATTTCTTCCAAATACCTTGTTGACTGTCAGACACTAGAGATGGCACAGTACAACTGAACCACAGCAACTTTGTCATGCTGAGTCCTGTAGACAAACTTTTTTATTTAATACAAAGACACACAAGAATGAAAAAAAAGTGTCTGTTTTAATACAGGATCACATGACACTGTAGCAGTAAAAAGTTAAAAAAAAAAAAGTCACAGAAGAATTGGAAGAACACATTCTAGTATCAGCCAGCCCTTATAAGATGTGGTAGAGGTGATGAACTTGCAAAGAAGTTGGCAAAAGTTAAAGCTTGTTCAAATAAGGTTTCCAATACAGTTTAGCAGTACCAAGTTACAAAAGTTACTTTACATCACACTTAGTTAAGCCAGTGTTTTAGTGAAAATGGTTTCTGAACACTGCCCACTACCTGAAGTCACACCACAACTTGCAACAGGGACTCTCATGCATGACCTGCACAAAGTAAAATCTTTCTTGGACACAGGCTGGCTAGAAGTAAAAAAGTTTGTGCAAAAGCAATCCTAACCAGGATCACCAGTCCTACGAGCTTCACTACCTCTCCCCTGGCAAGCCAGGAGAACAGACCTGCAAAAGCACTTTTTTCTTCTGCTGGATGTCTGTACCATTCCACATTTTTACCTACCGGAACTTGCTGGACTTGTGGTGCAGCAACCGTCTGCACCGTGGCTGGCGTTAGTGTCTGGATGGTGCCATTGGCAGCCTGAGTCAGCACTCGCTGGGCCTGCACGGTCTGCACTTGCTGCTGGATGGTAACTGGCTGAACCTGGGAGGATGTCACCAGGCTCTGGACTTGAGGCTGGAGAACTGAAAAGCAAAAGAGATGTCAGAAACAGTCCAGAGACAAGTCTCATTCTGGAGCTTGCAAATGCTCCTAGCATCACTCCTCTTCTTCCCAGAGCTTCTTAGTAGGCAGCATTCACCTAACACATCCCACATGTTGAGAAGTTTTCAGCTCCTTTGGTGCCTCCTGCAAGAGGACACTGCACCTAGAATACTGGCTTTCCAGGAGGCACAGAGAACCAGTTGTGCTTGGATCAGAGAAATAAACCCAAGACTCTCTGGTCTGATAGCACAGGACTCATTGGTTCAGTAGCATCCATCCTACACTTTCCCATTCCTGCTGATTTTGGTGGACCCTAGGATCCTATTAGTCATGTAAGGAATCAACACCTACTGAAGAAGATCAAGTTAGCTGGCACTCACAAAGGATCCGGTCATTGTTAAATATCCCTACAGTGTCTCAGCTCAATGCAAGTACTGTGCTTGAGAGTTTGGTAGATAAAATGTGCCTTCATTCCAGACTGCCACGTGGGACAGACTGGATCTCCCCAGTGCACCCATCAGTGGAAGGACAGGGTTGCCAATGTTTTGACGTTCTTCTCTCAAGCCTCCCAAGAGCCACAGGGAAGAAGGCCATAACAGAGGAGAACAGCAAGACAACTATGGCAAGAGGTCACACAAAAGCACTTAAGATCCCATTCATGACAATTTTTCATGCTCCCCAGCTCCAAACACACACGCAGGAAAAGGGATGCCCCACAGGCAGCATCACAAGAAAAGGATCATCAGGTTTGTTATGGCCGAGGATGCGTTTGAACACTGATGCCATTTATTGCAAGTGCACCAGGCACGCCTGTAGCCTGAGCACCACAAGCACTACCTTGGAAACTTGTGGCCGCGTTCTGGTAGATCACTGGCTGCTGGATAATCCTGGTCTGGGGAGCAGAGCTGAATGTTGGTGCAATCATGACGGCCTGCTGCTGGATCTGAGGCTGGAGTGAGGGCCGGGGCTGCAGGAGAGGGGCTGAGCGCGAAGGAGCTGGAGGCGTTGTCTGCGCTGCTTTGACTGGCAGGCTCTGGAGCTGGGGGGATGCGGGGGGCTGCGGGAAGGTTTGGAGCTGCACCTGGCTGTACGGCCGCTGCAGCTGCGGCTCCAGGCCCCCACTGCTGCTGCCGCTGCTGCTGCCGCTGCCCTGGAACGTGCTGCACAAGGGATCCGAAAACAGATCTGGAAAGTCTCCTGCCTGGTTACTGACAAACTGCAGCATCTCTGTAAAAGAGAAAAAAATCTGTTCAACACTATTTTATCGCCCACATACTTTGACACTCACCATTGCACGAGGACTGGAATGATGGGGAGTGTGCACAAAAGAGAGCTCTTGGTCCTTCAAAACTTTCAGAGAACACATCACACTAACCTATTGCCTCCAGAGAGAGGCCAAGAGGTGGCCAGCAGCGTAGCACTGCTGCCATTGTTCAGGGGAATAATAGGACTCTCCTACAACACTTTCTCACACAACAAAATCCAAGCACAGACTAGAACTTTAAGCCATCTCCAACATATATCTAAAATATTAGAGTCTTGTTCCACCACTCCTTCAGTCTAACCCTTGCAGAAGGAAGAAACTAAGTACCTTCACAATTCCAGCACTAACCATTCTCCCACCCAACTTTTAGGGAGCTTTCATCTCTCCTGCCCCACTGAGTATCCGGAAAATGAAGAAACAGGATAGGGATTCATTTTAACTTTCTTTTAATTACAAGCATACCAGACATTGGGGAAAAAACATTAATGGAAACAACACTTTATAAAACTGTAGCAGAAGAAATCCATGCGAGTGTTTAAAACATCAGATTAACTTTTTCTGTTGGTCTTCTGCCTGCAATCACTGCACAGCAGGTTCTCTCCATCCCACCTTCTCCAGGATTTTATCAGCCCCCATCAAGAGGCTCCTACTGCAATGCTATAGCTCTTCCCCACAGAGGAGAAAACTTCACAACTAAGAGATCATTGTTCATGAGCAGAGCTTCCTCTTCCCTTCACCTAATCCAATTTAATCCAATTATGCACCACCTTAAGCTACCTGAATGCTTTCCCTGATCTGTGTGCAGGCAGTGGCACAAGAATTCAGACATTCCTCCCCATCCCAGCATCTGCCCATGCTGCACTGGCTCTTCCAGAGTTTTCTGAAAGCCCTATTTACTTTTTTCTGGAAGTATGAAAAAAGGGAAGGGACCCACAAGCCTAAGAGAAAGTTTATAACAAAATAATAAATATGGGTTTAAGAAGCAGAAAATAGATTTCTGATTTATAGGAAAATATATGGCAAAGGGTTCCTCACACCAGGACCTTTGTCATCCACAAATCCAGAGGATGTTGCTGCTGTGGTTTATGAAGCATGTTTGAAGCAGTAAACTTTTCACAAGAAGTACTCATGAAGGCTGTCCCAGCACTAAGATGGCTATTAATTTGCTTCACCAAAATGCCACCCACACATTATCCAATTAATTTGTCTGAAACAGAGCAAAGAGATGGATCCTCCTCCAAGCTTCTTGCTCCCTCAACATACATTTCAACACATTTCTATAATACTATTACTCTCCTCTTTTAATAGCAATCTCTCCACACCCTGACACCCATTTTAGCATTGGCCATGACCACTCTCTTAAGAACTCGAGTCTGCTGGATGGAGGAGCCTGGGAGATGTGTCCTCCTGACCTATTCATAACCCAACACTAAGTGGGGGATGCACAGTTCCCCCAGCATGAGCAGCCACCCTCAGGGACCAGCTGGACCAAACTCTTGTCTCCACTGTTCACTAGATGAATGGAAGACTTTTTTTTAGTGCATTGCCTCAGCTGGCTTTCACAAAACACTGCCAGAGCAAGGAGGGCTGTTTCAAGATTAACACTTGTGCATAACATCTAGATGGATATTAAACAGCTATTTACCCTCCAACTGAGGGTAAATTGGCCATCCCAAATAAACCTCAACATGATAAAATTGATAATCCAAAATACTTCTCAAACTCTTCATTTGATGGTACTGCTATTTCACTATCAACATGGGGGATAAACATACATCAAATGAAATTTGCTCTGGGAGAGTAAATTCCAACATAAAAACCAAATTTCAACCACTGAGTTTTAAGGAACATTGTGTTCAAGGCAGTAGAATTAATATATTACTAAAAACACTACTCCTGCTCTCACAAGTTAAACCACGTCTTTATTACAGACTTAACTTTGACCTAATGCAGAAAGTCTAAAGATTAATTTTGAAGAATTAAGACTGTCAGGGGATCAAACCCACCTCTTTTAAAGGGCCCAGGAACTTCTTTAGTAAAAGCACACAAAAAACATAAAGCAGGAGAAACAGCCAACATTCAAAATCTAAATCTCTGCCTTTTAAAACACCTTTGCCTACCCAGAGATTAGAGTGTCTAATCACTGTGAGAAACTCTCACTGTGAGAAACCTCCGGTGCTTCTGGAGGACCAACCATCAGTGATAAACCCGGTGTCACCAGAGCACCTGCACCCTCTGTGCTGAAGAGGTCTCAGCCCCTAAAGCAGAGTGACATGTTATTGCAGAAAACTCTCCTGGCCCACTGCAAGGCTAAAAAACGTCAACAAGGTATTACAAAACCAAGCCCACTGAGGGCATCTGTTGCTTTCAGTAGCCCAGGGCCCAAAAACCTGGCAAAAAGGCAAGGGCTGGGCTGCAGCTGCCTCTCCTGGGCAGTGGCTCAGCTCTCCAGCACACAGACTGCTCTTCCTCATGCTCCTGGGGACGCTGTGCTTTGAGAAACAGAAAGCAGTGGAGATTCCAGCCTCAACAGAAACAACCCCTCTGTCCCAAAACCTTGTGTGCTTTGCACCCACGACAAACTCAAACCTCGACTCAAACCTCTAAGTGTTACCCAGTGTCCTGCCACCAGGAAGGTGCCCATGGTTGGAGGAGGAGCTTGTGCTGAGGCAGGAGGAAGAGCCTTCAGGCTCAGCGCTAGGACTCCCCGACCACACTTGCTATGACCCCAGTGAGCGCTGACAGATCCCAGAGCAATCGGGGCATTTACCACAGAAAATCAAAATTCACAAAACAGGTAGTGAGGGGTCCCTCAGCCTGAATGGGAGACGAACACCAACAAGACGACTTAAAAACCAAATTAAAATCTTTGCAAAATTTCAAACCCCGAGACAAACACATGTTAGAGCACAAAAAAAAAAAAAAAGCAGGTTTGTCATATACCCTCCCCCTGCTTTCCCCCAGGAAAATCCACCCCTGGAGCTGGGGAGGAAAGTGAAGCTCGTTTTCCTAAGTTACTCATCGCTCTGAATCACACCTCCCGGGGCACACCTCAGTTCAGAGCCATCTTTGGGTTCATCAATTCGTCTCTGTTTCTGTATGGAACCTGAGAACTCATGACATTGTGCTTAAACAAGAGCAAACACCACCTTCAATGTGCACCATCAAACTTCATGAGCAGTAAGTAAGCAATTTGCAATCTCTCATAAGCTATATTTTTATATATGACAAAGGAAAAAAAGGGTATAAATTTTGCCCCAAGCTAGACTGTTGAATCGATGTCCATTAGAAATGTAAAAGCACTGGTATAATTTTATCTGCCAGCTGCTAAACAAGGATGCTTTGGACACTCCCACCCCCAAAGCTGAGCTCTGTTTGGGTTTACAGCCCAGCAGAGCAGCGAACTGAGCCAGGATCCTGCCTTCAGCCTACAGCAGAGACTGCACGGAGAAATGACATTTTAAATAGGTTTTCGGGAGCTGCTTGGTGTCGCCAAAAATATATACAAAATAGCGTCACACACAGGCGCTTCGTTTTGCTGCACTTGGGTGGAAAACAGCGATTTTCTCACGGGTCTGAGCTGTGCCAGCGACGCCGTGAAGTTTTAGGATGACAGAGAAAAAGGGAAATTCATGCAGTTCGAGTTGTTTCAGTACAGGAGAGCTTGGTGGCTCGGCCTCCCACAGCCACTAGTGGCGGCACAGCTCAGGCCATCGTTTAGCACCCGTTTTAAGAGAGCCGCGAGAAAACACGCGGGGAATGCGGGCTGCGCCGCTTGCCCCGCGGGTCAGTGGCAGGAGCAGACGGACACAGTTATTTTCTCCGACCCTTTCCCGCGCCGGCTACGGGTGGGAGAACGGTCTCGGCGGCTCGGACTCCCACCACATCCCCACCAACTTCTTGCTATGACCGCCTCGCCTCCTCCAGGCGTGGGTCAGCCCCGCGAAAGCCGCTCAGAGGCGCTCCCCAGGCAGGGCTGGCTGTCGGCTGCCCGCGCCACGCTCGCCAGGAGAGCCCTGCCCGGTGGGACGCGCCCTGCATCCCCTCCTGTTCCCGCTCGGGACGGGGGAATCCCCGCTCCCCCTCCGCGCGCACTGGACGTCTGTCCCGCGTGGGAAGTGCACCCCACGCAGAGGGGCCAAGCAGGTACGGCCACCCTGCGCTCCCACTGCGCACTCGGGGGAGACAATCACGCGGCACAACCCAGGATCCAGCACACCTGCGCGTCCTGCCCCCCGGGCGGCACCGCCAGCCCCGGGCCCGCGGGGACAAGGGAGCGCTGCCCCCACCACGCNCCCCCGGCCAATCGGCGGCCGCGGCGGCGCGTGGTGTGATGGCGCGTCAGCGATCAGCAGCTGCGATTAGCATGGCAGGCCCCGCCCTCCTCATTAGAATATTCACGAAGGGGCGGGGCCGTGCTGCGGACGCCCGTGGAGCGGGACCGGCGCCATCGCCTCCTCCTCCGCCGACGGGAAACCCGGCTGGGGCAGGGCTCTAACCCGGGGCTGCCCGCCAGGCTCGAAGGAGGAAAGGCCAGGGGTTTGTCCTTCCTTCCGCAGCTCCCACGGACCCTCACCTCCTGGGGGGCCAGCCTCGCCGCCTTCTGGCGCACACCCGCTCCCACCAGGATCGGGAGCAAGAGCCAAGCTTCTTTTATTTAAAAAAAAAAAAAAAAAGTAGTAAATTTTATTCAAGAAAAACCAAACGCGCCCACGGCCACCCTCGCCACTGGAGAGAGTTGGCTCTGCTGTTATAAACTCATGACGTTTCCCGTCCCCAAAGGCTGTGCTGCCCCCAGCCCAGCACAAGAGCACCCGCTTCTTGGGAGTGGTCCCTCTGCAAGAGCCTCCTCTGGTGCGAGGTCATCAGCGACGGTGAGAAATCCCAGGGTGGCTGTGCCGGGTCCCAGGGCCAGCCCTTCACCTCTGCTCCCAAAGCAGCCAGTGGAGAGTCGCAGCCCCCAGCTGGCTCCTCCCTCCTTCGGCCCTGCTATGCCCACATACCCTTATCTGGCTGTCCCACTGACAAGGGTCTTTGGGGACTAATTTAGAGAGGTCAAGCCCCACAGGGAAGGGCTGGGGGCAGGATGGCAGGGGCAGGGCATGGGGTGCAGAACAGGCTCGCAGTGGCTCAGGGCTGGTTTCCCAATACCTTCAGCATCAGCAGGGCTTGCACTGCAGCCACCCATTGGCTGCAGAGAAGCTACTGAAATGCCTTCAAAAAATTCACCATGTGTTTGTTTGCCTCCTTATGGGAATGCCTTGCGCTGGATGCACAGGAGAGTGGGATGCCATCAGGCTGGGAGCAGATGTCCTCGGCCTTTTAAACTAGGTCTGAACAATGAAATGCATGTTGCTCAGTGAAACGGCCGCTGGGAAGAGGGGAGAGCTAATCTGGCAGAGGTAGCAGCTGTGCAGAGACCAGGCAGACCCGAGTGGGGGCTGCCAAGGAAATCACCAGTTTAACAAAACCAAAACTAAGAGAAAACTGTTGCTCATGAGGCTGTTTGGTGTGATGCACCCCAGCCCACCCAGGTTGGAGGAGGCACGTTGAACGTCAAGGGTGCTGTGGAGGGCAGGGATATCGGGGCTCAGGCACAGCATGTTCCCCATAGGCAGCAGCACCCTGACCAGCCCCAGGTATGGCCCCACTGCTTTCCCATCTGTGCTTTAGCTATGGGGAAGGGGTACCCCACTCCAGCCCCATTGGGGCAACCCACTAGCCACGCCACCCAATCTCCACAGAACAAAGGGAAAGGCAACAAAACAAAACCCACAGCACAAACGGAAAGGGGACCACCGGGCACTGGCCCAAGGCTGCCAAGAGGGAGCAAGCCACTCTGTGTCCCAGTGGTGTCACCCCCACTGCACGCTACAGCTCCGACTGCGAGCGAGAGATGCGCGGGCCCTTGCGGATCTCCTTCCGCTTCTCCTCCTTCTTCCTCCTCTTCTCCTCGTCCCGCAGCACCTTCTGAAAGGTGTCGGCACTAGGGAAAAACTGTGGGTTGACAGCAAGGGATCAGCACAGGGGAGCCCCCACAGCCTCCCAGAGGCACGATCCTCCAGTCCTGCCAAAGCCAATGCACAAGCCTCACGGTGCCACGAGGCTTGAGGATGGATGCAGAACGAGGCAAACAGGGTCTTGACCATGGAGCAGGTGGTCACAGGAGAGAGGATATGGCACAAGGTGCCCAAAGTCAACCATAGCCCAGCCATGGAATTCAGTGTGAGTGTTTCAGCCACACTTCCTCAGTGACTGGGGTTTTTGGCTATTCACGACAAGACACCTGTTCCCTTCCCCAGCCAGCTGCCTGGAGCTGCGATGGGGATGGGGAAGCCCACGAGGTGAGCTGGCAGCATTGCTGTCTTACCTCTGAGTGGTCCGTTTTAAAGGGATTTCGGTAATCAGGCGATTTCTCACTGATTCCTAGTTCCTGAGCCATCTGCAGAGCAAAGTAGAGACAGCGTCAGGGACTGGTGCCTCTCACTCGCACTCCCCTCTTACTGTGGCCAGTTTCCTCCTCTCCACCAGCACCTCTATGCTCTTCCCCCATCACTCAGCCCAAGCACAGCCCTCAGACATAGGGTACACTCCCTCTGCCCTCCTTTTGCCCCCAAAACCCACCCCCCAGCCTAGCAGCAGAGTGGGGACACTGCAAGGGGGAGCAGGAGCCATACCAGCCGCAGGACCTGGGAGTGGGGTCCCTGCTCGAACACACCCGTCAGGTTGCAGAAGCCGATGCCCCAGCGGATGAGGCTGTTCCAGTTGGAGTTGCGGTCGAAGTAGTGGTGCACAATCTTGGGGAAGCGTAGGACAACATCCCCAAAAAATGCAGTGTTCTCCACCACATGGGAGTACGCTGTGGGGACAGCCACCAGCCCCATTATTACATATGCCACATCCCACTGGCACCTATGTCCCCACTATGAGGTGGGGAGCCTGAGTGCAAATGGATAGGCTCCCCAGTACGAACTGGTCAGAGGCAGCAAAAAGGTGTCTGACAAACAGGGACTAGCCCAGGTCTGGTCTGAATACACAGGGCACAGGGGTTTTGTAGGTTTTGTACCTAGTCTGATGCCAGTCCCAGGAGAAATGTCTGTGATGCATCAGAGCACTAGAAAAAGGAGAAGGGTAAAGACCAGAAAGGACCTACCATCCTTTATCTTCTCATCCTGAGGGAAAGGCCCATCAGGAGGCACGTCGGCAGCAATGAGCACAGCACGGGAGTCTTCCAGCACCTATCAGAGCCGTCAGTTACTGCCCTGTCCTGCCAGCTCTTCCCTGTACCCTGGAAGTGCTGCCCCAGCTGTCCTACTTTGAAGCCCCATGGCATCCTCCCTTCAGGTCCTAAAACTCACCTGCCACACAATTCTTTTTGACACCAGCCCTCCCCACTTTGGCCCACCCTTCCCAGCCCCACAGAGTGCTGCCTGCGCTGTGGCTCACTTTGAAGAGTCCCTTGAGCATGATGTCAATGATTTTGTACTGCTGGTTGACGTCATTCAGCTCAATCAGATTCTTCAGCGCGTTCATCTGGTCCTTGCGCTTCACCTCAAACAGCTTCTTATCTGCACCACTGTCAAGGGCACTGCCGGCACTCTGCCACTACATTCCCGCTCTCCCACTCCACCAGGCATCCAGCACCACCCCAGCCCCCACAGTTCTCCACAGAGTGCCTGAGGGCTGGGGGGCAGCACCTGAGCCAGGATGAAACACAGATTTCCAGTGAGCCCCCTCACTCAGACACTCCAGCAGGGCCCTCAAGAATGCTGAGAGCTCATGGAGAGCTTTCTACTTCCCAGTCCATGCTCTGGCTGATGGGCTGGAGGAGGAACATGAACTCCCACTTCACCCATGTGTCTCCACATACTAAATATCTTTTCATACTCTGCCTGTTCTCCAGGGGATGCTGCTGCCTTGTAAGAAGGGCTTCCATTAGCCCACTTCCTCATGGGCAATAAATGCCTGTGGTACAGAGGAGACCAAGTGCCACAAGCCCAGAAGTCCTCTTTCACCATCTTAGTTCGTGGCCCCAAAGCACTGAGACCCACAGGCATGCTCTGTCACCCAGGTGGCCATGAGCAGACTGGAAAATGTGCTCAGTGCCCACCATGATGAAGCAGAAAGGAAAAGCAGAACGCCAGGCACCACTGCCATTTCTGCTCCTGCACCAAGCCAGGCACTTCGTTAGCAAAACCAGGAGCTTGGCTAAAGCCCTTCTACAGAAGAGCAACTTCTCAGTGCTTCTGGATCCTCTCTTTTCCACTTCCCTATATCCTTTTGCATGGTCTCTCACCCTTTCCCTGCAGATGAGCTCCCTTCAACCTCAGTAAAAATGAGCACATAGGTGGGTAATGGAGGGTAAGTTGCATAGGATACAGATTTCCAAGCCAGAGTCTACCCTCTGTTTTTCCAGGTCTGCGAAACTGCCCTGGAACAGCAACAGCACCAGCAGAAAGGGGCAGATGAGGAAAAAATCCATGTTGGCCGCTGCAGCCTGGAACAAAACAGACCAAAAAAAACAATGACCAGTGAGGAGACTTACCAAAAGGAAAAGTCACCCAAACCACTAGGGACTGATGACAAATTACACTTGGCATCAGGGTCCTTGCCCACCTCTCCCTTGGCCCCACAAGGGGTTTGAGGGAGACAGTTGTCAGAGCAGAGCCACAGGGTGATGCTGCAGCCAACCCACTCCCCTGCAAGGTCTCCCCCTCCTCTCTACCTGTCTCCACTGTTGGCTGGGCCCCCAGAGATCTGACTGAGCACTGACCCAGAAGAAAAATTAAGTCCTACCTGTTCTCCCAAAACTAGCAGCTAGCTTTTTGCTGGGTTTGTGAGTTAGAGCAGCTCAGCAACTGAACCAGCAGGGTTGGAGGGTAAGAAGGATCACTGAGTGGCTGAAGTCCTCTCTCCTTGTTACAGGCCAGTGCCAGCTGTGGGCCCCATGCCTAAAAGCAACAGTTGGGTGACCTGGTGGTAACTTCCCCCTTGCCCCAAACAAGTCCTTCCCCAGGTGGTGTCTGAGGCTCTGCAGGGATGCTGTTGGCCAGAACTGCTCCTGACCACAAGGGTCCTGCAGAACGATCCAACATGCAGAGGAGAGGCTGGGAGGACCTCTTGGACAGACAGCCTAAATCTGGAAAAGGAGAGCAGTACCCCAGGTAGCCTGTCCACAGGGACAAGGTTTCCACGGAGCCAAGCAGCAGCCACTGGCAATTACAGAGGCAGCATCTCCTTCAGAGGCATGGCCCAATCTGCCTCCTGTTCCTGAGGTAAAGGCAGATGTGTAAGGCCACAAGAGGTGCCCTCACCTTGTGACTCACTGCCCTCCCGAGCCCAAGCTTGCCTGCCTGGCCAAACGTCTCTCTGCAATGTCCTAACACTGGAACAGAAACGAATCTCTTCTCGTTTTTGCCTTTTTGTTTTTCTTTTTTAAATGAATACAATTTGTTCAATCCCAGGCCCATGAGAGAGGCAAAGCAGGCAGCACCAGCAGCTCTCCCAGCCCTGCAAGGATCAGCGGCAGCTCCCACCATGCACCTCCTGCCGAGGCTGAGTTGAGAACCTTTGCAACACCAGTGCAGGCAGGGGAACAGCATCAGGCAAACATGAGAAACCCTCTGCAGTATTTTGCTGTTGTGCTTTGTAAAAGGCATCCCTGGAAGGGAACAGACCAGAGTAAATACAACCAGCATTACCAAGGAAGACTCAGCTGCCCCTGGTGTGGGCTCAGCAATATACCCCACGTTTCAGACACAATATAGCGCCAGAACAGCAGCACAAGCTCCCCACACCAGGTCTGAGGTCTGTCCCCTCTGCACACTGTGGTGCTAGGATTAAGTTACATTCCAGGCATCCTGAATTCCACAAAGCACATTGACGAGCCAAGGCTGTAAGGAAAAATTCTTCAGCCCAGGCAAACAGATGTTCTGCTGGACCCACCAGCCTGGTTGGCTTCCCAGAGACTGCTTCCCCCTGCCAAAAAACATGACCAAAGGACCCAAGGCCTGGCTCAGCAAGGTGGTGCAGGTCTCCCCTCTGTAGTGTCCCCCACAGCTGCTCACTCTTCCCCAGGCTCTCAGGGAGGAGGAAGTGCAGCAACTCAAAAGCACAAAGTGTGACTGCCCTGGGACCTGGGCTACTGTTTGCCCCTTGCATTGGACATGCAACCATAAGGACCGGCCTGGCTATTTGCCATGCTCATGGAGAATTGGAGAGAGATGTTGGAGGCAGCCAGTGGCCTCCAGACCAGGCTGAAAGGCAAACAGCAGAAATGCTGCACACAACAGTTCTGCCACACTGCCCGTGGCAGTCGCAGCACGCGTGGTCAGGGCAGGGGCTGCCATGTCCCCTGCTTCCAACATGGGAGCTGGGTGGTCAGAGGATGTTCTATGGCTACTTCAAGCTGCAAAAAGCTCTGTTCAAGGCAGCTCTCGGCTGAAGCAGTTGACGACCAGCTGGTTGCTGCAGCAGAAGGTCCACCAGCCTCCCTGGCTGCTTCCAAGTCTCGGAACAGTGATGGGCTTTTCCAGAGACACGACAGCAGATGCTGCAGTATTGATGGTCAGTGTTTTCAATGAAAATGTTTTTAATTACTTTACAAATCCTCCTGCATCAACCCTAAAGACTGTGCCATGCGACAAGGTTGGAAGTAGAAGACTGGAGAACCATCCCATATCAGAAGCCCATCACCTTTTTGTTTGACCCCTTCCCTTCTGGCACTTATTCTCACATTGAAGCCACTTACTGCCATTGTCCAGCAGGGCTGAAACAGTAAAGCAGGACTCAGTTGTTTCTCTCACCCAAAGAGAACACGAAGCTGCCAAAGCCATGTGGGACCACCTCAAATTTATTTCCCTTCACTGCTCTACCCATTTTACCCGATTTTAACAGCAAAGAACATTCTCTCCTCTCCAGGCTGGACTGTGTAAGTGCAGAGATGCCAAAGCTCCTTGCAGATGTTTCTCCGTGCTTTCCCCACAAACTCGCTCTTGTATCTTCACACCTGCTGAGGGATGATATGAGACGGAAACACCACAGAGCTGCTTCTCTTTTCCTTCTCTGCTCCTCCCTGAACCGATTCCTGCCAAAGATAGCTCTGCCTGATGCTCCCAGAGCAGTCTAGGGAGCCAGGGCCTGGCCTGATGCTACAGATGGGAAGGAGTTTACACCAATATTCCCTGGCAGCCCTGGCCAGCTGGCTGTTTCAGCAGAAAGCCCACCAGTCTGTCTCGCTGTCTCCCATCCTCTTAATTTAGATGTGTTTTTCCAAAGACATGACAACAGATGCCATGTTATAGATGGTTAGTACTTTCCATTAAAATGTTTTTAATGACTTTATAAATTTTCCTGCAGGAGCTCCATCTGAACCAAGCATCCCTGAGATTTATTCACTTAATGAGTTTGCAAGTCAAAGCCATGCTGCCATGCTTTTGTTCCCAGGAGGGACTTCGGCAGCACCCCCCACCTCCCCTCTGCAGGGCACTGAAATGCAAGGCGAAAAGCATTATCAGCCTGCCTGTGCCAGGAGCACGCTGTGGCAAAACAAGGAATGAAAACTCCCCACCCCACGAATTCATCCCTGAGCTGCTTCAACAACCAGATGAGGATTAATCTCTTGTCACAGCTCAACCAAAAGCTTCAGAAGTGAAATACTGCTGCTCAGACTTCTGCTCAGACATTTCTATGTGGGGTTTACAGGACCAGCTGCTTCAGTTTAAGCAACACTGGCCATTTACACCTGCTTGTCTGCAAAGTCCCCCAACCACCAAGCCCAGAGCTCACGTACTACAGTTTGTCAGTCCCAACAGAAGCCAGTGAGGGACGGGTACATCCCAGCACATCCCAGCACAGCCCCCCGTGCCTCCCGTCCCGGCCGCTGAGGTCAGCAGCACCCCGAGGGTCTCGGGCAACAGCAGGCACAGGGAGATGGGGATTCTCCCACAAGCACCGTTGAAAGTAACGGCAATCACACAGGGACGGTGGAATGGAAATGGGATTAGCCGAAAGTATCCCTCCGGGAGCCGTGTCAAGTGGACGCAGCAGACGGCACACGGGAGGATGCGAGCCCTCGGGGCGGGACGGCAGCTCCCCGGGGCTGCAGGGGTCCGCTCCTCCCGCCGCTCCAGCGCGGGGCCAGGGCGAGGAGGAGCGGGACGAGCGGGCAGCGGTGGCAGGTAGAGCCCGTCGGGCACAGNCGCCCCGCCACCGGCCCCACACCGGCGGGGCTGCCCAGGATCGGAGCTCTGGCGCTGGGAGGGGCCCCCCGGGGCTGCTCTGGTTGTGGGAGGGTTTCTCCTGGCTCCACGAGGAAAGGAACCCCGTTAATTAGAGCCCCGAAGGGAACGGGGCACTTAGGGGGTGTGGAGGCAACAGGAGAGCAGGCACTGGAGCTGTAGCCGAAGGGGTCACTCGTGAGCTGAAATCTCAGCCCCATGGCACACGCAGCGTATGTGCTTCCCCCGGGCTCCTGGCTGAGCCCCGCCGCCCCTGCCAGCCCAGAGCAAAGGGGCCATCCCGCAGCGCCATGAGCCAAGGCAGGTGAGCAGAGCACCTCTTCCATGGCACCCCATGTACGCCATCGTTTCCCCAGGCTATTTCGACAGCTGAAGGTCATCGACCAAGCCTCACCCTGCACAGAAAAGGAAACTGAGCCTTACTGAGTTTCAGTAACAGAACATTTATAAATGAGTTTCAACAAACCCTTTCCTCAAAATGAGCAACAAATTACTTTTTTGTCCATCTTCTTTCTTTACTACTCACTGGGAATAAATGGCAGGACAAGGTCTCCTGCTCCATTTTTGCCTTCTTCCTTTGCTCTGTGCACCGTATCTTCTCATTTCAATCCCCAATGTGTGAGAGGGATACTGCCACACTTCCCAGGCATCTGTCATTGATAGCATGAGTGGAAACTGAAGGAAAAGCATGGCAGACACTCCAGCATGCTATGGGAATTCCCACATTTGACATATCACTGACAGGTTTTCTTTACTAAACCAACCCTCCTCAAGCCATGGAACCTCACTCCCAACATATATGAGAAACATTAGTGTAGGTAAACCTGAAGAAAAATTCTTTCTCAACAAATCTGATGTCAAAGCATGATTTTGACCAGAGGATTTTGTCTTCCATGTTCATGACTATCTGCATAGTCTCCACTAGGACAACTTGCCCTCTCAGTGTCCCACAACAGAGCAGTAGTATCATGTGGGAGGGAAAGCACAAGGACAAGCTACTCCTCACAGAATAAACACTTCATCCACTGCACATTCTGCACATGGCTGATGACAGTGTCCACAGTGAAGGAAATCCCCACAACAACAGGAAATCACTGCCATGACCACTTCCACCACTGCTATATGTCTGAGGCAATGCAATGCAATGCTGTGTGATGAAAACAGGAAAGTGAAAAAAAGTTTGAGAAATAATCAAATACTGCATCAAGATCCCTCTTTCTTCAAATGAATCTGGGAGTCGCTCCTGCCTCCATCCCCAGAGAAGAGGAGGATTCGGTTCTCAGTGGGGGACTCTAGGGCCAAGCAGAATAATATCTGGTAACTCCACTCACTGGTTCCCCAATGCTCCCTGCACTTCAAAAGTGCATGAGTCATTTTTGGGTTTCCACTACTTCAGGGGCATACTGGCACTAGCCAGCATGCAGATGGAGGTTAACTCATTGCTCATCCTCCAGGGAAATCAATACAAGGATCGTTACTGCTTTGAAGTCAGACTCCCTGGCCTGCTCCCCTTTCATCAGACCACCTCTGCCTGGTAGATTAATGCAATCCCAGCACAGAGACCCATCTTTCATCCCAAATGTCTCTGCATTTCCCAAACATTTTCTCAGATTAGGAGATGATGAAGTCTTTCATCCCAAAGTTAGTCAAGTGCAGCAATCACTCTGAGTTTTTCAATTTTGTTTTCCTTCAACTGAAACAAGAGAAGGAACAGAAGATTAATTATCCCTTCCACCTCTGTTACACCTACCACTCACATCACCTATCAAAGGCATCCGCCCAGCAAAGGATACACAATGTCCTGATGTTTCACACACATAGTCCTCTGTCCCAGGAGGCGATCCAGCAAGGTCTGTATGGTCCCTGACTGCACTGGCTCCACCTGGTAATTACTGCTCTGAATCTGAGCAGTCAGAAGAAAGAATGATTTCCAGACCAAGAGAAAACCATTTGGTTTGTTCCTTCATACTCCCTCCCTCATCTCCACACAGAGCAATGAGATCTTCAAATTTTGATCTGTGGGGTAATCAAGTGGCTGCCCAACCTGATGACACAGTTTAGGCAGCTGCTGGTATCATTCCATTTCTGATTTCACTGCACACCTCTCAGGTAAGTAGGCCAAGGTAGCAGCTGCAGGATTCCTCTTCATCTTACTATAGCCTCCTCTAAAGGAAGTTTATGGCTCCCCATCAAAGGCTAAAGTAAATGCCTAGGGATTCTCTTTCCATTTTCTTAGGCAGTCACTGCTCTCTTACCTGACAAAGGAAGAGGTGAAGAGCACAAGATGTGGCCTCAGGCAGCTCTGCTAAGTTTGCTTCTGCTGCCTCCTGAAGAATCTGGCTAATTTCTTTTTGAGAAATAATATTGCTGCTCTGATATCTCACAAACTTGAACAAAGGAAAAAATAGAGGCATTAAATAGTGAAAGACCCACAGACTGCAACAGTGACTCATCACCTGCAAAGACCTCTTCTATATAATGGGATGCTGCAGCACCCTAACCACAGGCCTGATTTTTATACCACTTCTGATAGAACCAATGCAAGCATCTGTGTTGACAGTGCTCTGATTTATAGCCAGACTTATTTTGGTTTATGTCAGGAAGGAACTAAAATAAATCACATAACCTTTTCTGGTTAGAAAATACTCACAGACCCATTTTGTATTTGGAGGAGGATGGTTCACACTAATATCACCTTCCTCTCATCTGCTGCCAGGAGGGCTTTATCTTCAGTATTTCTGCTGGGTAGGACCACATTCCCTCTTTAGCCCAGAAGCCCCACATACAGCAGGGTAGTATATTGTGTTAACTCCCTGCCCTGAAAAGTCAGGTCTGTAAGGCTGGAGCTGTGATGCCAAGCAGTCAGCTTTCTCCCTAACTGGTAACAGTTGCATGTTCTCTGCAGGTTTCCCCTTTCCTCCCCAGGGGTCCTAGATGATATAAATAAAGCCTACAAACACCAAAAGAACAGGACGTACTCACTAACAACAGTCAGTTTCTGATGGGTGTGGAAGGGAAGTTCACTCAAAAGTATCATTATTAATATAGGGCACGAATATAGTGCCAAACAAAGCCACAGCCATATCTCAGATTGTGTGTGTGAAGCAGGATAAGTTCCAATAAATGACCCACATGCATTTTACCAACATACTGGGAAAAATGGAGAACAGCCTGCCCTTCTCCCGCTCACCAAAGTCATCAGCCTGAGAACTTCTGGCTGCAGGAAGGACTTCTGGCCCCCATTGAGTAGTGTGAAGAGTAGGAAATGATGCCACGGCTGTGAAGCAACATGTAGAGCTGGGAGAGAAGGAGAAGCCAATGAAAGACAGCTGTAAAATTGCCCAAGTGACAGGCTGAACCCAGCTAAGGACAGTCTTCAACACTGACCCCAAGTTTTCTCTTCTAGACCCCATGCTGTGCAACACTAAGGGGATAGTTTGCTTTGTTCTTACTTGCTTTTTAATCTGTCACTCTTTGGGCAAGTTTAGTCAAGAGGTTAAAAGCTTAATAGCTTTCCAAAGCAGAAAATACATTTTGTCCATCTTTGTGCTGGTACAGGAAGAGAAACCTTCTCCTGGGGTGCATGTCATAAAATAGTAAGGGAATATCTTTAGCCTGGGGTTGTAAAAATAATACCCTCTGGTTTCAATATGAGGACAACTCTCTTGACCTCAGTTTTTATTTAGCTGCAGAATACCCTTTGGGGAATGAAGAAAGCTCTTTAACAGAAGCTGCACAAACTGAGCTTGGATATGCATCAGACGGTGTACTATGGGGACCAGCCAGGCTGCTGGCAGCATTGCAAACAGTCAGTACAGAAAATGTTCTTACTAAGGTAGATACATGATAAACATATATGAGGCAAGACTCATAGGTCTGTGATGGCATGATGTCTCTCACTGAATTCTAAAATTAAAATGTTATTTCCTTGTACTTATTGCAGGTTAGGAGTATGGGATAAACAAGTCCAACAGGTCAGCTGATACAACTTGTTATACCATGGCAACTCACCAGTGTGTTAGAAACGTCTCTTTTCCACTGGCAGTCACATAACCTCCCTGTTGCCAGTACAAGAGTCTTTTCTATAGGAAAAGAACACTAAAAATAATGCAAACTATTTTGGGGGGTATCTTTTAGAAAGTACCAGCACCGAGCCTCCTCTGCACATCTGGAAAAATTTATGGACTGAGAGAGGCTTTAAGAAAGCCTCGGATGAATCAATTCCTATAGGCAGAGTCCAGGACACACTCTTTCCAGTGTTCTCACATCTTTCAGCCAAACACAGCTATGACCCTCATTCTGTTTGGAATAAGGAGACTCCTGTTATTGCTGTTATGAACTTCAGCACCACAGCTGCCAAAGTGACAGGTTCAGCTGTTGCTGAAGCAGCATTTCATTAGCTTAATCCCAAATCAGCAGAGCCTCCCCCTAACATGCCACCTTTTTTTATTTTAACCCAGCCTTTTAATAGCCTCCCTTCAGCTACTGGCTGTCATTCATCTGCAGTATTACATCTTCATCCAACCACTTCGTTGCTCCCACCAGTTCCCCTTTTGTCTGGCATTCATTCACTCCACCCCCTTCTCTCTTAGTGGTTAAATGACTGAAGTGAGCAGGTCAGGGTACAGAGAACTTTCTGGTTTAAGAACAGCGTCAGCACCTGGACTTTGTGACATGAGGCTGACAATAAGCAAAAGGGTCTGTTCTTTCCTCTCAATTGTACAACTCCGTCATACTATGTTATATAGCGAACATGGTACACACTAGGTCTGACATGGACTCTGGAAACCAAGGTCGGCATTCACCTCTGGAAACCTAGAATTTCCATCTTCCATTCTCTAAGGCTGCCTAGTACCCTCAGGGCCAAACTGTGACCAACATTTTCCTTTTGTAAGACACATCATGTGTAGATCCCTCCTCCTCTGTATTTATGATCTGAAGGTTAGATACAATTGGCCTGGAAGTCAAAGATTATTCCTATACTCCTTCCATTCCCAAACCTTTCACTCTTACAAGGCTGGAAAATGACTTTTTACCTTCCGGAAAGCATCTCAGTGTCCAGAGCCAAAGTGAGGGTCCATGCCTACACTGTGATTTCACCCCACAAAGCACATGATTAACTTTAAGCATACAAATAATTTTTCTTATTTGGCATAAACTCATTAAGCATTTGCTCCAGAGCATTACTGAATAGAGATCAAAGAGCTCAAAATCGCTGCATGAGGGAAACCAGAAGAAGAAAGAGCAGGAAGACTTTACCAGCATCCTGGTTCTTCACATATAGGTATTCCACTAAGGTTTCCAGGCAGGCAACCACGGCCTGAGAGAGAAGTAAGTCTTTCTGGAATACCAAGAAAAAAAAAAAGAAGTAAAGATTAAAAAAAAAACAAAACCAAACCAGTCAACAGCTATCACAAGAGGAAAATTCATAAAATGGCAGGATCTGAAGATTATTCAGTACAGGAAAATAACACCTTTCATCTCCTTCACGGGATGCAATGTGCTGCAAATTATCTGTCACATCAAGGAGCCAGACAAAGGCATGGCTACTTATTCTGAGACTAAAAAAATATTAAATAACAGTCTCCAAAGAATAAAGACAAAGGAGCCCAACATGGCTTAAAAGAGTTAAATGTAAACTGCTGTACTACCCCTGGAGCCCAGCATCACCTGAGCAAGTTAAATGTATGCTGTTGCACTTGTCCCCCAAAAGCACCTTGCCAGGGGTGTGGGGGAGGGACTGGGATTTTTTACACTTTTCCCACATCTGTCCCTATGGATGTAGCACCCCTACAGAGCTGGAGATGGGAAAACAGAGATCGTCATTAGTACACAGAATTTCAGCTACCCAGTTCAGCAGCAGGGAGCACCGCATAGCTTGATTTACCTTCTTTCTCACTGCACTATGCTGCAGCAAGAGCATTTTCCCTCCTCCTCATCACATGTCTGTAAGGGATGGAAAATGCAGGCAGAAGGAAAAAACCTAGGCAGCCCCTTTGATTCTGCAACAGGGTGGTTTGTCCTTGGGTTTACGCTCCTGCTTGAAGTCCAACACTAGTGTTGTTTCAAAAGTCTTATTTTATATACCTGCAACTGGACATGCACCAAAAGGTTCTGCAGACTGACAACAAGTGAGAAGACCTGCTGTGTGGCAAGGGGGTGCAAGGCAGCATCGTGCAGTGATGATAGCTGTGCTTGAATATCACCCTGGGCTGTGTTTTGGCCAATGATCACCAGCAGAGAGGAGGAGAAGTTCTGTTGCAGGGCAGCTCTCAGGAACTGCATGATGCTCACTAGATAGAGAGACACTTATTAGTGTGTGTCAGTGTTTTCCTCTGCCTGTGCAACGGCATGGGAGAGGGTGGGGAGAGAGAATTTGAGCCTAAGAGCCCACCGGAGTTGTCTGGCAGCTGCTGGCAGCTGCAGACAGAGTCTACAACATGAGTTCCCTTGTTCATGTTCACCCTTGAGACACTGTCACAGTTCACACTCAATTCCAGATGTCACTAACGAGCTCCAAGGAAGATTTGTCTAAATACAGCAGAACTCCAAACAGCTCCCTTTTGCGCTTTCTCACCACCAGCTACACACTTACAAAGCCAAATGGACAAAAGATTCCAGATTCCCACCAGCACCTCCACCATCCCATTCCATAGTCATCAGTTCTCCCTCGTTGCTTGTAGCACGGTGCTATGGGCTACTTCCAGCCAAATCCCTGTAACAGATGCAAAATACCTAACAGCAGAATTGGCTTCTTATTCCTGAAGATGACTGCATTGAGGACTTCTGCTAGGTCTACAGAGAGTGTCTGATGAACCTAGAGGAGAATTAAACAGAAGAGAAAAAATGGTGCTGGTTTGGACCAGATAAAAAGCTCCCTTACATACTTTCAGTCATTAGACAGTACCCCATGATGACCATTGAAAAACAAGGGAACAGCAACAGGATTTCAGGAGACTGACCCAGAAGCAAGAGTTCCATCACTGAGCCCTCAAGTTTACTGAGCAGCAAAAAGCAGCAAGGGAATGACTCTTCCTCTTCTTCCCTCTCAGCAGAAGATATGAAACACACACTTAGAAATGCTAAAGATTAGAAACACTAAAGCAGCCTTGAACCACTTCCACTTGCCAACTGTATCTGTAGTTTCTTTCCTCATCTCTAGTGCAAAACCAATTCTGGATTGTATATCATAGCACATCAAGCCAGTAAGATATTGATACAGCCAAGTAACAAGTTTACAAGCACTAAACTGATTGCATTTCAAGGATCAATATGAGCTGAGAGAGTCACTCCCAGAAGATGAAGCTCAACATTTGACACCAGAATCCCTTTTGGGATTGGCACAAGAACAACCAGCCAGACATAGCCGTAACTTGGAAACTGAGAAGATAAATTGTACTCAGCAGCTAGTAGAGCAGGGACAGGCAGGTCTTGCTCTGCATTCACACAGCTGACAGCCCATACAAATATCATGCTATAAGGCCTAAGCAGAGGCAGTGTACACCCTAAGGAAGTAATGGGTGCAGACTTGGTCTGAGTTGGCTATTTGGAAAACATCATCCCTCAGCATCAGAAATCCAACCTTTGCCTCTCTCTGCTGATGCATGCATGCGATTTTATCATCTGTGAATAGGTGCACTGACTCCCAAAGAACATACTCTGCTGGGCATAACTGCAAGAGCAGAGTTCACAACTCAGAAATGTTATTTAACTCTGTATCAAGACAGGCTTGGGTAGATACTTCAAAACGAAACATTTTCCCTTGTGTTGGCACTGGAAAGTGCTTCCCTCAAAGTTGTAATTCCGTTATTAGCTGACAACTCCAGTTTAGCTCTCTTGTCGGACTGCAACACATCACATACAATGACAGCTGCCCACATCCATCAGAGCTTCCTAATATTGAACACTTACTTACCAATAATAGGTTTGGATTGTGACTGTTTCACTATTGATCGTTTTAGTATCAAAAAAACAGTTTACAACATGGGAGCTGTGTCTTCCACCCCCAGTCTTCCCTTGAGAAATGCCTTGAAACACATTTCACTCTGTCCTGAAGAGGAAAGTGATTTGGATCATGAGAGCTTGAGTACGCACTTTCCCCCTCAAGATTTGTGCCCTTCTCTAACTCTTTGATGTCTCAGAGTCTAACTCTTTAATGTCTCAGCATTCAGCAACATGCTAGCTTCCAGTGTGCTGGAGAAGTGCCACAGGAAATAACTCGTGGACAATAACAAAAGAGGAATCAAGGCAATCAGATTCCAGGCCAAAGCAAACCACTTTCCTCTGTTAATGAAGATACTATATATACATATACACACACTATATATAGTGTNATTTATTTTTCAGGTTTAGCCATATGCTGACTCTGAAAACTATAGTGGTTCTAACCTCAGTATTGTAGCGATGCTGACAAAGCAAAAGGGATGCAACCAACAGCCATCCAGAGCATAGCAAGGCATCCTCAGGTGACAGATAAGCAGGTCCAGAGGGAGGGGACCGCAACCATGTGCATTCCAAAACCTTCTGCAGGAGTTCTAGCAAGGACACATTGGAGAGCAGCACTGCCACTGCTGCATGGGAGAAACATAATCAGAGAAGGTGATGGGATGGCACAGGTTAAACCAACTTGACAAGCAGAAGAGAAGTGCAGAGCACACTCCTGCTGCAGTGAGGCAGCCCCAGTTGCCACAGCTCACAGCAAGGCTGTCCAGCTACACTGGTATTCATTTCCCACAGCACCAGCAACCACTCGGCCAGCTAATAAAATGACCAGCCTTCAGCTAACACAGCAGGAAGGCTGGTTAGAGCTGTTCTCTATTATTGTCTAATTTTTTGAACTATGACAACACCAGGATATTTCAAACTAGGCACCAAAGCCCCACTGCTGTGTTTTATGAACAAGAAAAATACAGTGGTTCTGTCTTTCAGCAGCCAATTCCTGAATCATCAGAAGGCAGCAAAACCAAACCCCTCAACCTAAAAAAACTCATCCCAAATACAAAATGGTCTTTGTTAAATATGATGCTGTGTCTGGATAGGGAAACATCCACCTTACCAACTGAGACAGTTAGAATACAGTCTCTGATGGCCAAGCTACAACCTCACTGAGATTAATTTAGCAATCGATACAATCTTGCCTCACCTCTCTGTTGACTACAAGGTGTTGTCTGATGAAGGCTCCAGTACAGAAAGTTCAAGGATGGCTGCAGGAGGTCAGTGTCCCTTGGTCTGCATTTCCCACAGAGATTACTGACTGGAATCACAAGAACACACATAACAAGGACACCAACTTAACATAAGACCTCAGCACAAGAAAGAAGTCAGTCAGTGGGGAGAGAATTCAGACAAGAAGTAAAAATAAACTGAGCATAGTACAGACAAAGCAACAGGTATCTGTCCTACAGTGTTTACTTTAGACTGGACAGTGCAGTGGAGGATAGTAACAGAGGAGGGGATAGAAGAGGGTATATTAAAGGGCAGGTATCACATTGGGCAGTATTGAATCCAAGAGCAATGGACTTTAAGTTATCTGTTTCCACAGTGTGAGTTTGATCCTAGTAGTAAAGCAATCTTAAACAGCCATGTGACTCTCTCATGGTGACCAAGCTGGAGAATGGCATGGAGAGCTGTGCTCCTCCACTCTCACCAAGTCTGCTTAAACTAAAAAAGCAAAGTGTCATATTTGTTGTCAACACCAAACAGTTAGGAACAACATTTAGTAAGAGTTAGGGAGGGAAATCCAGGACTGCACAGCTCAGCAAAACTGTCATAGGAGATCTTTTCAAGAGTTTATAGTCTGAGTAAGCAATTCTCAAAACACACACATCAACACACCTCTTCCATTTATGAGCTGGCTTCAAGTAGGTCTCATTAGAGGACAGTGTCCTGCACACCTACCCCTGAAGAACATAGCCTGGGGAGCCAAGGAGGGAATAAATTGGGTGGTTGGGGAGGGGAGAGAGTAGTGCTGCAAAATACAGAGCAGAAAGCAAGAGCAAAAGGAGCTTGTGACTCTTGGCAGCATCTGAGCTGTGGTCTGAAATCACAGCAGCTAAAAAGGCTGGTATAAAGAGGACACGGTTTTTCCACATGCTAATTCCCTTGGCTAATGAATGTCTGAGAAATGCTGCTTCCTTACAAGGGCAACACAGACAGCCCCAAGATACAAAACATTTCAAATTGAAGGGGATAATCCTTCAAAGTTTGCTGGAGAGATCAGTTTGTCAGAGCAGGGAAGAGGTGAGAGGATGGATCAGCTGAATTTCCTCATAGTATATATTCTTTTTTCACAGCCTGCATGAACCTCCAGTAGTCAAGTAAGAAGAGAGAAGTCACCAAGCAAGGACCACCAGACTAGGCAGCAGGTCACAGTATGGTAAACAAACACAGCCTGCTCTTCTGTGTCTTTGGGGTGGAGTGGGCAAATTCTGCAGTTGGTAGGGAACCATATGCTCTGGATTCACATGCTAAGGAAAGCCCAGTTTCACTAGGCTGCCGTTTCCTGATGGCCGATTAAGAGGACATGACTGTGGCCTGAACCTCACAAGAGTGTTACAGCAAGTGTGGACAGAGAAGGATCATTCAGGAAGCACATCAGCTATACTGCCATGTGCCAAGCCAACAACGGTCACTGACCCTGAAATCATGTCATGGTCAGGGGAATATTTTGGCCACATTGTGAGGTTTTGGACAACAAATGTATTGTAAAAGCAAGAGGAAGAGAACCTGGGTTTTGTTGACTGCACTAGTAACCATGAGTCTTTACAATGCTCTGGCTATGAAAATATCTCAAAGCAGCCATAATCATAATGCAAGGATCACAAAGAACAAAGGACAAAGAGCAAGCCCCGAATCATCTTATGATGGGACACTTAGCAAACAATTCCCTGGGAGAAGAGGGATGCTCATACTCACCCTGGTGAAGTAGCTTGAAGTCTGTGCTGTCCAATTCCCTCACGCCCTTGCTCCTCAGCTGTACCAGGAAAAGGAGGCTCAGCAAAATAGGCAGGTTCCTATTAGCTAAGAAGGACAGAGACAGCTTAGGTTATCAGTTAACTCTAAATTGTTGTGCCTTAAAGTGTGCCAGGAATTGTTAATTTTCTGGCTCAGGAATGAGGATGGGTTAGGGGAGGAAGTATTCCTCCTTTACACACACACACAGAACCCCAACTTCATTCTCGTCTCTACAGTCTCCTCTGGATCAGGCCCCCTTTCTGCCACTGTGGGTTGACCTGAGTTACACATGGATCCTGCCAACATCATTCTAGAAGGGGAGGAGGCTAGGATCATATACACCCATTGTGAACCATGTAGAGGGCACAGTCATCACACTTTCAAACTGATACCACTAATAAGCAAAAAGTCATTAGCCCTTTCTAGGCTGCCCTCTTCCCATCTCCCTGATCATCACTGGCAGCCCATGCTTTGACAGCAGCCCAGCTGCACAGCGCTTGTTCTCCTCCATCTTACAAGACCAGAAAAATGCTGTCCATACCATCCCACAGGACAGAGCAGAGACAATACAAGTGAGAGCTCCACACAGCAGGTCTGTATGTGAGGAGAATGGGGCTCCTTAAACCACCAACTCCTCAAGGCAACTCCCTCCCTATTATTCACACTTTTGCAGTGCTGTAAGCAGATAAAGATTTTATACTGTATACAGCCATACCTACAGCAAGCAACTATCACCTCCAGAAAATGGTTTCACAAAAGCTTGTGAGTTTTCAGTTCCAAGGAGGAAAGATTTACAGGTTTCTTTAATGCTAATATATTCTTGATGGAGTCTCACTGTTGGTCTATCTTCTTGTCTGTTTGAACAGAGATGCAGACCCCACAGAGAGCTGCCTGTGTGCTGGGGGACAAGTCTATCTCCAGAATACATCTGGTGTTTGCCTTCTTTATCCCTAATCTTGTAGTCTCAAGATTTCAACCCCTCTCTCTTCTCTAGCCTACTGACTTTGCTGGAGGTAGGGCAAAAACACTTCCTCTCTTATTGCCTCCATCCCAACTGCTGCACAGCAAAACAGCTGAAACAGAACAGGCCCGTTAAAAGTGTCAGTGGCCCCTTCAGGAACAAGAAAAACCTGTGCTGGGCCCCTAACTTAAGAAGTCAAGGACATCCTAACACTGCTCCCTCCTTCATTTCAAGCTCACAGGCTGCTTTGCACAGCACCTTTCATAGGGGGACAACAGTTCCAGTGCCAAAGCCAGGGCTAATAAGGAAAACAGAGATTTCCCCCAGTCACAGCTCTGCTCTCTTTTAGAGATTTAACAGAATTATGAGATCTGATGATACCACAGTCCCTGTTTGGGGATCAATCCTTGCTCCTGGTCCGTGTCCTGGGAACTGTGTATACTCAGGCACACCAAGCTGTTTTGCACAACGAAGAGGCAAAAAGGAGGATGTTTTTCAGCCACCAGTTGAGCCTCTGTTCAAGCCAGAAGATTTAGCAGCACAGCTCTCCACTTGAACACTGATAGCAGTGTATGAGAACCCTGCCTTGGTTAACAACCACAGTTTGAAGCCAGAACAACCTAAATTAGAAAAAACTACTCTCACTTCAAAACTAATCTTTGAAAAAGAAAAGTAAATCAGTACAGTTCTGTCTGTAAATTTTCTCATGCAGATAAGTACTGAAGCTACATCGGCAGTTCAAAACCACTTTATCCCAGACTGTGTCCCTTCAGCCATCTACTCTGCTAGTTGATCTTACAAGACCAAGTCACAGAGGTGGGGTCAACCTTGTAGGGTGGCTGAGCTGCTCTCTACCAGCAGCTGCTGCAGAATCTGTAGGAATCGGCTCCGGAGGAGGTCACAGACAAGCACATCCTCGTTCCTTTCCAGGAAGGTTCTTAGAGTCATCAATACCTTCCAAGCCACCTCCACAGAGCTTGAGGAGACCAAGTCCTGCAAGAGAATAAATACACACGTTACCTTTCTACCCTGATTAGGCAGAAGTCACTGCTATCTAATACCATTATGCTAATCTGGTGCCTTGGGAAACAGCCTAATAAAGCACCATTCAGATTAAGAATGTCCTGATTAAACAGAGAACTGAATAAAGCAACAGAACTCATGTCTTTTAGGTACCTCTGAGTAATATCACATTTAAAGAACGTATTTGGCTATGTAATTAAAGGAGTAATATACATTTAAGGTGAAGGTTTAGACAACAGAGATCCTAAATAAGATAACAGAGCCTCTGGCACTTCTGTCATCTTGTTGTTTTGAAAAATCAGGTTGCATATTAAAGATGCCTACCTAAAATGAAGCTTATGAGTCATTCCATAGTTAGTAACTTTCAAAAAGCTGGCAGCCTTGTATGTGCAGTAGTAACATAACAGCTAAACTACATGAAACCTACATAAATCAGACACGCAATCACTCAGTCACAGGAAAGGGAAGAGTTATGTACACAGCACTCAGCCCACAAGCCTGTTTCTTAACTACAGAGCTCTGTCTGGAGTCTCTGAGCTGAATCCCACAGCCAGTAGCCTTAATTTGGGCATATTCTTGATGTTTAGATATTTAACATCAAATTCACTTGCATAGCATGTACAGAGGCAGTTGCATAAATATCAGGCAGAAAATGGCTGGTAGTGCTGACATAATATGACCATCTCAATATGTACTATGTCAGCACTACCTTTCCTTTCTTCCTGTAGTAGTCCTGGCTACTGCACTGCAAATGGTACAGCTGAAGAGGTAAACAGGAAAGTGGTCTTAGCAACCGAGCCTGCAGCATGACTGGACAGCCTGCTGCCTTTCCCTATCACACAGTAGTAATGCATCCAGACTAAGATGATGGGAGAGGAAGCGGCTGTGGGACCCCATACCTAAGGACAGTGGTTAAGGTAAGAAGAGGCTGCCTGTGACAGAAAAAGCTCTCTAGTTCTGAGCCTGATTCCTGCCTGTATCAGAGACCTTCAGGAATAAAGGGCAGGGAGCTGTCTCTGCTGACACAGATCTGCTCCATATGACATTCAGGAATGTAATCTAATGTCTCCATTCTCTGAGAGAGCAACTCAGATCTGGAGCCTGCAGAAGACAAGTGGGACATTGTGTCATCACAACCACATTCACCCCCAGATGAACACACAGAGCACAAAATAGCATGAACCAAGGGCCAGCCTCCCTGGTCCTGGTAAATGCACCACTGTGTTAACATTTTCCTTCCTACTCAGCTCAAGGTCTAAGATGAAGTCACTAACCATCTGTTGTATCTAATCCAGACAATTAAAAACAGGTAAGCAAATAAATCATCCTTGGAAGGACATTCATTTTTGTTTCCCTGTACCATGCAGAGGCCTTTCCACTTCATTAGTGCATTCTGAGACGTAGGTTATTCATTTTATAAGTTTTCTTTACTTCTGGCAGTTTATTTATCCCAGTATATTGCACTGTTTTATTAGTCCATCTAAATACTGACTGATTACGCTCTTCCATAACCGAAAGGTGAATTGTCAAAGCCCGTGATTTATTACAACTCACTTTAAAGACCGGGACAAAGCTAAATGTATTTTTTGCAAGAGCACATGGCAAGACAGAAAAGGGAAAGCAGGAATGTTGTACCATTCAGGGAAGGAGACACTGTTTATGTGGTTATTGACAGACCTGTGATGTAGACATCTGCTTCAGTTTATGGAGTGATAGGTTCCAGAACTACTGCCAAAGGTAACAGTGTGGGCAGGTCTCATGGGACAATTCTCCTCCTTAATTTGTACTGATATGTCAACTCATTGATCACTTTTACTAATGCTCTGCAATGGTATCAAATGCCTGGATGTCACTACCTACTCTGCAATATCACCTTAACTGTAAAAGAACTGCCCTACAAGAGAACCATTTCAGTAACCTCAGATATTAAAATTTACTTCACAGACTCTCAGATGAGAACAAATATGTGCCAGTCTATAATGCCCAGTGGAATCATTGGCATCAAACCTTGCAAAGGAATGCTTCTTCATCATCTGCTGATATGGGTCTGTTTTCTCAATGATACTTAGTTTTAATTTCTCTAACAGACTAGAGAAGAAACATCACAGCTCTTAGCAATTGTCCTTACAGGCAAATCTCATGTTATTGTGTGGAAAAATTAGCAAGTATTTACTATGTGACTGGCTAAACAGTTGCAGGACAAGTGGTCACTGATGAGGAGGGTGACAGGGTAAGTGGGAGGGGTGGAAGTGAGAGAAGGCCTCTAAGCAGGACACAGATTCTGTCACGATTACACAGGTTAACAGAGCTCATTACACCAGCTAAAGGCAAACACACTAGTCCTGCTACTTCAAGGCCCCTTTTGCTCCTGCACTGATTAATTTTCCCTGTCTTGAGATTTTTAGTTTATCTTTCAAGAGCAATAAAATATGTTATTTGCAGTCCTGAAAACTCAAGAGTACTGCAAAAATCTCTGACAAGACTCTCCAGTTAAAACAAAACAAAATTAAGCTCCCAAACAAACAGAAAGCTGTGCTCTCAAGAACTGTTCTCTGCACACTGCTTTTTCAAAGTTCTTGTTCCTCATATCCTTCTCATCTATCAGCAGCAAAGCATTGCTCCCAAATTAGCAAAACAGCTTCTTGAAAGACTGGCACAGAAGAATTGGGAGCACCCAGCTGTGTATCTGGATAGGCAAAGGAATGGGGTTTTTCATGGCATACCACAGCAGGACCCTTCTCAGCCAACTCTGAAGATCCCTTCCCATCAGAGTGGATGGATTACAGAGAACGAGATAACACACATACACAGCTCCGTTTTCCTTATCAGGCTTCCCTGGCAGGTGCTGGTCTGTATATACACGTGGCTCCTTCTATCAAAATCCTTGGCTTCATAACATCACTAAGAGCTTTAAGAACCGAAAAGCCCTCTAAACAAGGACCAGGATAGCAGCCTGTCCTTGTGAAAGTCACATACCAGTAAAATAAGCAAAATGCTGGAATTGCTCTTCAGAATGGGAAGTAAAGGGTTAGCACTGTTCAGCTGATCGGGTGTGCCAGGATCAGGTTCTTCAGCTTCAGTTTGCTTGCAGTCTCCCCAGGAAAACCAGAGCTGGAGGACTTGGTGTCCAAATCTGCCCATAAGTTCAGGGTACCGCAGGAAGAATTTCAGCAGGAGGGGACAATGGACATAGACCAGGCTCAGATCTGGAAGATTATCCAGGATCCTTCTTATAGTACACAGTGACCTCTGGTAAGTGTGTGAGAGGGAAAAGGGGAGGGGGAGAGAGAACAAAATAATGACTAGATCTTAAATATCAAACAGCTGAAGTGATGAAAATTTACTGTGAGAAACAGTCACACTGCCTTTTTAAGCAGACAATCAAAAATATCAGTTAAACATCATTTTGTGAAGCCCATTTGCATCACAAAGGCTAAGAAACTTGTAGGCTTTATACAGAGCTCAAAGCTGTACAGCAGCAAAGAGCCATATGGGAACACTAGAAAGCCTGCTGCAGAGGCTGGAGATGTGTTCGGGAGACCGAAGCTCTGAAATTTATTATATTCTGTATGTGAATTCACAGCCTATCCAACGCATTTACACTTCCCACACATACACAAGTTTATTCCATCAAATCTATATTCCCCTGTGGGTTTTCATAGTTAACTTTCCAGAGTGTAGACACACTGCACGCTCTTCACTCATTCACTGCTCACCATCTATGCCAAAATACTTTCTGCAAGAGGGTTGGTGGGAGTGGGGAGAAACATTAGTTTCAACAAAAAGCCTCCAAGAGGTAGGAATGAAATCTTCTTTTACCAAGTCCA
>WEIV01008284.1:326595-346540 GCA_013390005.1 Calyptomena viridis
AAGTGCACCTCTGAGTATGTGTGTGGGGGGACAGTCTCCACGGTCCTGTGCTGAGAGCAAGAAATTTCTTATGGCTAGAAACAATTCTGCATCAGGAACAAACCTGCATTCAAGAAGGAGTAGCAACAATAACATTAGATATGCTTTACCCACCAATACATAGTATGTAATGGCCACAAAACCACTTGCCTTGTATATACTCTTGGCTCACCTGTCCCCGAGGGTGTAGGCAAAGTATAAGAGTAGTATGAAGCAGTGTTGGTGGCTGCAGAGAGACTGATCCAAAGAGAAAGGCTCAGGGGTTTCAGACAGGAGGAGAAGGCTCTCAGCAATGGTGTAGTTTAACTGAGGCAGACCCTTCTGCAGGAGCTCAGACATCTCTTGCTCTAGAAATAGAATTAATATGAGCAAGCAGGCAGTGATGAGGACTGTCTATGACCAAGAAGAGTAGAACAGCCTCCACACACTGCATACAACAAGTGCATCTCTATGACTGGGCATCAATAGTGGTGTGAGACCTGATTTAATGTAGGAAATGCAAAATTTAAGGATGAAAAGACACTTCTGTTTGAGGTTCTCAGTTCTTTGCTGATGCTGCCTGTATAGTGATCAACCACTGCCCGTGGGAAAAGCAGCTTTTGTGATGTGGAGGCTTTCATCTCATTCACTTGGGACTTGACTATTACGCAAAGTTACAGTATAGACAGGAAAGCTTTACTGAGTACACCAAGGGGAAAAAAATTACCTTAATCTGCAGTATGGGTGACTATGTGGCACGTAATTTTGTTTCACTCAAGCCATGTACAGTTGTGCTAATAAATATCACTGGGTAAACAAAACCATAGGCAGATGAAACACATTCTTTCAGGCAGGGTTCCAAACTCTTCAAAAGGCATTCTCTAACTGTTACCTCCTTGTTGCACCAGCTTAAAACAAGCTGGGGGAAAAAAAAAATCTCTGAATTGAACTATATGTGTCCTCCATTCCCTCCTTCTTTGTCCTTTTCTAACTTTTTTTTGCACCTATTGCCTAAACAGAGAAAAGCAGGACCTCAAACTTAATGAAGCAGTATTTCTCTTTCCCCAGACTTGCCCTCCTGAGATGTTCTCCTTTTCTCTGTCGCAGAGTAAAGGTTCAGGCACAAGCTGCAGAGGAAGCTGCAACAGGTCTGATTCAGGACAGGATTACTGTGAAGAAGAGCAGAAAGATAGAGAAGAAGGCTAGAAACATCCTCTTCCTACTTCTAATATCACACACTGTCTGCCAGAATCTCATTTTACTGCATGATCACATACAAGCACCTGCCCCATCACAAGAAGACTTGAGGAGCCAATCTAGGCTTCCAGGAAAATGGTGAGTTCCCAAAAGACAATCAGGTCACCAATGGTGGGTGCATGCAGTGACATACTCACATATCTTGGCCCAATATGAGTACAGTGGGGTACTCTCACAATCATCACCCCTTGTGCACACAGGGAGTCCTGTAAGGGCAGGGCCCCTAACACTGCAGAGAATGGGAGGTGTTTAAGAGTAGCTCCCAATACATGATTTCACTGGCAAATACCAGACAGATTTTGTAGCAATGGTGTTTCCAGGGAAGAACACTGAAGAATGTCAAAATATTAACTAAAAGGGAACAACTCTATTTCCAGGTATTTCTCCCTCTGCAAAGATTTCCTTGCAGAACAGGATATAACCAAACATCTGTAACACCATCCTTGGCACTCCACACCACTGTGTTCAGAGACCTAGATCACTCCCATCACACACCATTCACAGGCACGGAAGTCCCTGTTCTAAGTTCCACAGTAGTAACCTGGACTAGGAATGTTGTATGTTTTGTTTACTTTTTTAATAAGATACAACCACAGGAAAGAGGAGGTAAAACCTCTCTGCAGACCCACAGAGAGTCCCCCCAAATACTCCTCAACTTACGAATCATAACTTTTACTGCAGGAGACCCTCTGCAATACCTTCTCCCTCCCATTTGTTATACATTATCACACTTTGAGGAACAACAACAGTGGTAGTATGTGCCTAGGAAGCCAGAGCTCAGATGGAACCGATGCTACTGCTACTTCTTTTCAAAACACCCACTGATCTGACTACTCCAAAGTCAGGCTGCTTTATCTCTCTGTGCAACTCACGACAGAGCACAGAATTCTCACAATGCCATGTAAATCCATCCACCCCCTTCCCAACTGCTTCTTCCTTCTCCCACATCCAATTTTTCCATTGTCAGTTACCATTTACATTTTGCAATAAGATACAACCATTTTTGAGTCTTTCAGCCTCCTGTCTTGCCCAATCAGGTGCATTAGATAAGGCATGATCTACTTTCCCATCTGGAAATTTTCGACTCACTCACAACACACATAATACCTTTGTACAGAGCAAAATCTGGCCTTCAGCTCCAGTGTCAGTCGGATGAAGGAGGAGGATGCTAGAGAGAAAGCAAGACAAAAATGTCAAAGGAACACAGAACACATACGATTAGGGAAAAGAGTAGGCAGGTCCCATAGCCATCCCCACATATCTCCATACAAGACTGGTGAACAGGGCAGGCCATCTCAGTATGAATACATGTATTAGGCTCTCTCAGAAAGCAAACTACTCCAAGTTTGGTTTGGAAGAAAGTATCTGAGATTCATTTGTTTTCTCAGGAGGAAAAGGGAAGATTTACCAGCTTTGCATGTTTAGAGGAGTTGTCTACATCAGCTCTCTGATGTGTGAAGAATAAGGAATACACAGAGCAAACAGGATTTCTACATAGTAAAATCCCACCAACAATTCCAACCTAATCCCTGTCTACAGGAACAGCCAATTCTGAATATTCCAGAGGGAAGGGTAAAGCTGACACAACACACTTACCCAAAATAAAATTTGTCCCATCATCATTGCTAGACCAAATAACATTTTCATCCTGCTGAACATGACTGTGCATTCTATTCTTACTCATATAAACATGTAATATAATCCTCCACATAAAGTCTCGTTAAGCTTGTTGCCTCAGCAATATGCAGGAGCAGCAAGTTCCATCAGTTAAGTTAAGAGCACAGAGAACATGATCCCACTACCCCCATACCCAGCTTTTTGGAAAACTTATTCCGCATGTTTGGCACCACTGTAAAGAGGGTATTAAGAGTTGAGATGAAAACCTCCATCACGGACAGGCTGACATCCCTTTCCAGGTAGATCTGTGGAAAGATGAAAAGATCAGGTGCATGATATGCAATAAACACTGAAAGCAGCAGCTTTCTTCTGGCCTCCTGCCTGCCCAGAAAGTTAGATTTCTAAATCCAAACAAATGGAGTAACAGTTCTTTTACCAAAATATCTGGCAGCAAGTACGAAGGCTTACAGAGCACTTTCAATGCAACTAGCACTCCCCTCTGCCAACATTATGAGCTGTGGTAACTCTGCAAGACATTACACCAGACAAGAAACTTCTTCCAGATTCCAGCTGGCAACCGGTTACCCTTAATCCACACTGACTGACATTACTGCCCATGTTGCTCTGCAAGTAATTGCCCTTACAGGTCAGATGGCTAATTCTCCAGTGTGGCATACAACATAAGACATATGTTTAAGTGCAGCTGACTTCAGTAACACTTAACACTCGTGCTTCAACATTTCATTGAGGAGTGGCAAACACAGGCATTTGAGTTCTCTACAAAGTCCAGCCCTAAACTGCTTAGCACAGAATAACTCAACTCACTGTTGCAGAAGGTCACTGGACAATTTTCTAACAGTCCATTAATTTTTACCCAAGTTCAATGAGCAAGAAGCAGCACACTGATTCCAGCTTTGTCAAACTGGACATGCCCTGCACCCTCCTGCCAGGGAGGAGAACAGCAATGCCACTCCAGCTGCCTACCAAGAGATTGGTTAAGAAAACACCAACTAAAACATCTCCAAGCTCCCAACAACTGCAAGGGATCCATACACCTCAACCTGTAGCAATACATAAGCAAAATTTACTAAACATTAGCAACCACCACCAGAGTCCCACTGTTGTGAAAATTCTGCTTGAAGTGTCTTAAGGACAGGCCTGTATGGAGCACTAAAGCACACGTGACTCTCCACTGCTGCTTTCTAAATCACATCCCTGGCCTTACTGAGGCACAGTGCTTAGTACTGCCCTTGCTGTGCAGACTAGGCAGCCTCATCAGTACTTTTTGGAAAGCATGAAAATGAAATTGCAGGTGTAAAACACAGCTGCTCTCTGGGAAACAGGCAAGTTTTGAAAAAGTGGCAGAGATGGAAACAACAGTTCAGGCACTCTTCATTCTCTGCAACATCCAGAGCTGTCATGGATCAAACAGCACGGTAGGTAGGCTGTGAGGATTGCACAGGCTGAACAAAGACACTGCCATCTACGTGGAAGCTTTATGAAACTCTCCACCCTCTGAGACCATACATTCCCTTTTTGCATGAACTATGTAATTCCATACTTGGCTCTGGAGAGGTGGCAAATGCCACAGCTGTGCTTGGTTTACTCTACATGCTCTCTTCCCCAAAACAAACATCTGTGCAACCCATCCTTGGTGCTTGAAAGCACCTTTCCAGGTACACAAGGAACAGACCAAGTTCAAAAAAAAAACCCTACCATGACCATGGGGATGCAGAGACTGTCACAAATCCTCAACAGGAATTCAGAGAAGTTGCTCAGCGTGTCCTTACTCTCAGAGTTGGGGGCAGTGAAAGCGTTCTCCTGGGCCATGAAGTCACCTTGGAATTCCACTGCTAACCTACAAACACACAGTGGATAACAGAGGAGAGAGGAATCCTCCTCATTCTGTAGAGGAAGTCCAGAGATACTACATTTCCATCTCAACTTTCACCATCAAGGACAAAGAAAACACTCAATAGTTTGGAAATGCAGGAATCTGACAAATAGACTCTTGAGTGAAGCTATTAAAAGTCATCAAGGTTGCACAACAGTACAAGTTGGGAAAGGAAGACTTAGTTTCTGTGAAGTAAGTATCTGCTCTGAGAAGCCCTAGTGTGGCAAGACTGGTTTTCAGCCAGGCCAATGTGTCTGGTGCACAATAGAGTAAACCTTGTGAAAATCAGCCAAAGGACCATTCAGCTGATCTAAAATCCATGACATGACCCGAGTGCCCTCTAACACCTCAGGACCCTGAGGGTCAGTGCAGGAAGGCATGCTTGCTTCTGACTGAATTATCTCAGCCAAGCCAAATGCAAGTGATGCAAGGCAAAAACTAAGTTGGCTGGACCACCCTAACAACTGATCCTGATTCATACACAAACTCATCTACCACTGTCGGCTGTGCAGCTAAGGGTGACAAATAGCTTTCATCCTCAAAAAACAGGAAAAGTTGGTGCCTATAGACCCATTTGCAGTAACAGGTCACAGACATGAGCAAATCCAAGGCCAGTGTCTGTTAAATGGTTAATCCCTTCTGGCAGTGAGATCACACTCCAGGGCATGGGAATCTGGTTTCACACATACTTTCCAACAATTCTTACATCCTCAGTAGTTTTGGCTAATTTTCAAGCAGTCCCTCAAAGCTCAAAGACATGAAATAAACTGGTAGGTCGCAGCCAACTTTCATGGAAGACACATCCATGAGTCACAAAATTTTCACTATTACTACATATCCCTCACTCTGCTGTCTCACTGACAACTGCCATGCATTGAACTCACCTGTGATATTTTCCTTGGCGGGGTTGGGTAGAGGAATTCAGTTGCAAGGACAGAAGAAAGGACAGACATGGACACACACCAGCCACCCGCCCACCCTCCTGACTTGTCCTCACCTGCAAGCATTTCTGAAGCTTTCCAGGGTGTTGAGCAAGAACTGACCCTGTCTCTGAGGAATTCTACTAAGATTTCTGTTTGCTGAGTGACTCTGAGACATTGAGAATAGGAGATCACCCTGTTAAAGGAGAGAACTCTTTAAAATGTTATGTTAACTTTCAGAAAAAACAGCTTTATCCTCTGACACCAGCAGCAGGAGGAACAAAAGATTTCACTTCACTCACTTCTTTCACACAACCTTTTTTTACTAGTGTGCTTTCCTCAGGGAGGACAGAGTTGGAGAGCTTGTGTGCTCTTCTAGGGAAGACAGTTACAGAGCTACTGTTCTGTATTGCCCTGTCTTTACATCCTGTATTGCCATGATTTGATTTAATCTGAGTTTTAAACATCTCTGCTAATGGACCTTCAAGCCCTTATAGGAAAACTTGGTATTTTTTTTAAGTTTTCTTTCTTCCAATTACTCTTCAGACAACAAGTTCTCCTTGCTTAGCACTTTAAAGTTCTCTACTTTGGCCCAGATTTTTAAGCAACTATCCATGTACTAGCTCTTGTTCTCACACAACATCCTACTGAGTTCAGCCAGAAGCCAACTGAAGCATCAGAGTTAATCATTTCTCCAAGCTGGGAAAAACTTGGAAATCAAAATCTGCTTTTAAGTCTTAACCTGCTGTGGTGATCTTCTCCAAATACTACTAGAGGAAGGCACAGCTACACACTTGTGCCTGGCAGTTCAGAACTTCTTCTCCATTTCATTCTGAGATACCTTAGCAAAGGTACAGTCATTTACCCCTTTCTCCCTTTAAAGACAGTCTGGATACCCTCATTATCTGCCTAATATCCTTCCTGTGAAGTTCCTAATTCTGAAAAGGACACCAAGCTCTGCATGTGTGCAAACAGACTGACCAACTGCCTATGGGACAGAAAGCAGTTCTTGAGACTTGGGGCTACAGATAGTTAATCAAGAATTTTGAGCTCTGGTACTCCAGCAAGATGTTCTTGTCACGACAGACATGAGATCTAGACCTACACTGCTCTAAGCCTATAGCAAGAAGGCCCAGCCCTTGTCTTTTCATTAGCCATCTGTAAGTGAGGCTCTCCTCAGAAGCACAGAGGTCCCAGTAGCACATCACACTACGTATGAATTCCAGGAACAGGACAGGATTTACAGGTTTTCAGTAGTGGCTAACACCTTTCTTGCTGAGGGATCACATTGGATCACATATGATGGCACTCTTGATCTGAATGCAGAATAAGAGATGTTCATTGCCAAAAAAATAGATTGACCAGTGCAGCCTACAAGGCAGGGTCCCCAAGAAGGGGAAGTTTAAATGACTTTAGACTACCGGATACATAAGGAGAGCAGCATGCTCATGCAGTGCCTCACAAATCTTCATTGATTTAGAGAGATAACATTCACCAGCATCCATCTTCATCTACTTCAAAGACAAAGTTTGGTACGATTTTGAGAAAAGAGGACCAAAAGAGGTATCAGAGAACCCAAAAGTCACAGGGTAAGGAAGTAGAACATATATACAACATCCATATAGTGTGCTAGGAGGATCGTTCCTGTCCTGCTTGGTCCTACCAACAAGCAACAGCAACTTTGAACTTACTGCATGCCTCTTGCTACTCTGTGGTGGGGAAAGGTCAGCACATCGCTTCAGCACTGCCTCCAGCAACTTCTGCAGCTCTTCATATGGGACTGGAGGGGAGCTCAGATGGTCCTTCCTGAAGCCAAGAGAAAGACAACATGCACAGTCCCTGCTGGGGACATTCCACTGGGAAGGCAACACCACCAGAAATAACTGCTCTTCTGATGTTAATACACTGCTGCCACTTCTCTCCAGCACAGCACAGTAAGGTCACAATATCTGAATAGTGCCTTCATCCACACATGCACCCAAACACACTCTCACTGTCTGCTCCCACTACAGTCAGGAAGCATCTGATCCAGAGGCTTATGCTTGCTCTTATCAATCCATATGGGGCACAGTGACGAAGCCACGGCAGCTGCCATACAAGCCTCCCTGGGACACCAGGTCCTTGCTGCAGTAAATTGCTGCCTATCACAGCTTCATTGCCCTGCAGCCTTCTGAGGTGGGTGGGAAGCCAGCTCTGCTGCACCCACTCCTGCCTCAGCCACAAGTCCCACAGCAGAGCACAGTCACCCACACAACCACAGGGGAGCTGCAGAGACCAACATGGTATCAACATATCTATCTGGAGAAAAACCTGTAAATGCTTTCCTGCCTACCTCAGGAAGGCTGCCACAGCTCTCACAGCCTCCACTGCCACCTCCAGCACCGGGCAGTTCACTGTCTCCATCAAAACATCAATGGCTTCTATACATACACCTCGGTTTGTGAATAATTTGATTTCCACTGGTTGTCTGCAAAGAGGAGACAGAGTGAACAAGAAAAATGTTGAGATTTAGGTAACTGTGATGCCCTTTCCTCATTTCACCAAATGGACAGCTGAGCTGTGTGGTTCCAGTCATGCTTTTCAGTATTCAGAGTCAGCTGCTCTCAAGGAGGCACTCTCAAACTTGAGCAGGTGGAAGGTTTACTACAAAGAGTGAACCTTGGTCGGTCTGAAGCCCTACTACGATGAAAAACCCACAGCCTGGATAACTCTGTGACTACTCCGGTGAACACTGACACGAAAAGCAGAAAAAAAACAAGCTTTTAGAGATACAGTGATCTCTGTGCCTAGGATTTTATACTCAGGCCATCTGCTCTGGCATTTGTGGGTTCATCTGGCAATTTCTATTCTTGAGTAAACAAGTAAACATCACCATCCTAGAACGGGGATGATGCCATGAGAATAGCTTCTCTCACAGTCCTAGAGCACTTCTAATGCCAGATGCTGCCAGAAGGACAAGAACGTTAATGAACTTGATAAGTAATCAGGAAAATAAACACAATCCAACTGTTTTGACAATCCTTGACGGTGAGCATTTCAGTCATCTGATCACCTTGTGGCCCAACACCTTTCAGCATTCAGCATGAGAGCATGGAGAGATGACAGGTCATTAATCCCATTATTTGACAGGGCTGTGTAAATGGCAGGTTATGCTCATTTGGCTCCTGGCAAGTCAGGTGCACTTGGGAGGTCAGAGGGAAGACAGGCAGAGGCACTAACAGCCTGCCAGAGGGCCTCTCCGAAGTGAAGCAAGAAAGCAGCACACTATGACAGGAGCCAGACTTGGGAGCCAAAAGTATTCCAGTATTCCCTGTTATTCAGTTTTCACAGTCATGCCTGACTAAAGCAAGCCATGAACACATGTTCACATGCACAAATGGGAAAGGAAAGTTAACTTCAGTAGAAATTACACTAGTAGCCCAGTTACATGGCAAAAAGGGAACAGAGGAAAAACCACTCTTTTTAGTCACTTAGTGGGATGAAACCCAATTTGCCAGCCACCTCATGTTCTGCTGTGAGAAAAACCTATACGGTTAGCAAGGCATGGAAAAGACCTTGTGGAACTCAGGCATCAGGAGCCAAGCCGTAAGTGATGTGCTAAACCTCCAAGTTGTTTCTACTAACACTGTAATTCTATTAATCCTCTGTATTTCCTTTCTTTAATCACTGACCTTCTGAAGTAAAACACATCAGGAAGAAAAAAAGTCTTCACTGACTCATGCAGGAGGAAGGGATGGAGGAGTATTGCTGACTCATCTAAGATGCACAAACCCACTTTCAGTATGGTGCACTACGGTGTCTTTGGGGCCTGGGAGGAAAGTGTGAAGGACAGTACTCTTGCAGCTTCCTGAAACCTCTTGTCTTTGGGCCCCAAACTCCACCTGCCACTCTGCTTATGGGAGTAGAGACAAGAAGCACTCCAGGGAGAGCTACCCACCATTGCTGACATACTGCCAAGGGGAGCAGAATGTCCTGCTTGGACCTCACCAGAATGTGGGGCTCATTTACACAAGAGAATCCAGCTACAAGCAAAAACCAAGAGGATAAGTTCCAGCATGAGATTCCTTTCCGCACTATGAGATGGTTTTAAATAAAATATTATTTCTAAGGCAAAGCTCAGAGAAACAGAATGGGTGTGTGAGAAAATGAGAGTAACTGCACAGAGTGTTCTCTTTGTTTTACAAGCATAAACGCTGTAATTAGTGTTTCCCACATCCTGGCTTCTCTTTTTGACAGATCCCACACTGGCATCATCACACTGTTCTAGCACTGCTGCTTTTTCTTCTCCTTTTTACCCTGCCACTTGCTACAAAATAGACTATGACATTTCCAAAATTCAGCTCAAGGGCTCTCTTGGGGGAACTAAGTGGCAAAAACAAGACTGTCACTAGCATGACAGTATAGGAACAAGATCATAGAGGCAAGAACAGGAAGCACAGAAGAAAAACAAGCCAGTGTATATTATTTCTTAGCAGAAAACAAGAGGGAAAAAGTGACAGAAGACATTAATATTTCAGCCTAGAATTTGTTTTTGCTGTTTGAATTTAGCTCAGATGATGATAGAAGACTAGAGGCCATGGAATTTGCATGCTTTGTTTTGTCACAGAGGCACACTTAGCAGGATCTGGCCTGCTCACATATGCCTGGACCTTCTCGGCTTTCCCTCTTGCTCTGTTACAGCTGAAAAGAGATTTCACCTCCTAGATTGGCAAGGAAGCAGAAAGAGCCAGATATACTGGTGGATACAGGCACAAAGAGGTTCAGAAATAACCATTAGGCCCTTCTTTGCAAGAATAAGGGAGATGCAATTGTTCAGCAACATCTTTCAAACACAAAGGCTTTAGAGGTGTTTAGTCTCAGATATTTGGTCTCAGAAGAAAAACTTAAAAAGCAAAAGCACACTGTCTCCATTTTGAGGTACGAAACTCTGCCTGTAAGAGTACTCCCTTACCGTTTCAGTATTTCAGTGAAGAGCAGGAGCCCTTGTTTGTGCAACTCCACATTATTCATCTGCAGGACATCTTGGAGACTCCGCACCAGAGACTCAATGCCTGCATATGTACAAGAGAAGTCACAGAGAGGCTTTTAAAATCCCAGATTCCAGGATGGAAGCAAAATTAATTTTTAAGAGGAACAATTATTTTTCTGAGTCACTGACAGAAACAACTGTCCAAAACTGTTGAGGATTCACTCAGCTTCCTGATAATATATGCCTTAACGTCCTCTGATAGAGATAAGTCCAAAAGAACAGGAGGGATTTAACCATCCTTCCGAAATATACTCTTGGCACGTCCGCAGAAACACCTAATAGTAACTCAGGTAGTGTCAGTCATGATAACTGGTTATTATAATGAATTAATGCTCATCAGAAACTCATTAGGACAATGGCACTGTAAATTCAAGCTATGTTGGACATCACAAACATGTCTGATAGGTACTCATTTTCAGTCCTTTATCCATCCTGACTGGAAATTGCAATTGTGTGTAAAGTGTTGAAATTCAGCTAGAGGCACAAGCATTACTGCAGCCACTCTGTCAGAAAAGCTGATGACTCACCATAGACGGTGTGACACTTTGAGAAGAAAAGGCGCTCTTCAGTCAGGAGGAGCAGGCAGCAATACACTGACCAGATGAGGATCTCACTTTTGCACAAGAGACATTCAAACAGAAACTCTGTAAACACACACACAAATAAGGTCACCCTGGTAAGAAGCAGGCTGCTCACAGCATGGCACAGCTGCTCCTAGAACAGACCAGAGGCAGGAGGAGGAAAGGAGGCAGCACAGCAACAGCCACAGGGAGAACAGTTGTATGTATTATGAAATGGCAGGAATGGAGAATGGAGTAGATGCTCAGGGGTATGCTAGTCTTCAAAATAAAGTGACTGGAGAGCAGAGACCCATGGGCAGGCATCTTCCCAGCACAAACTCAGCAGGCAGGAGCTGAATTGTGGATCTAGCCTTTGGCACAAATGAAAAGCCACAAAGCAAGCTTTACCACTGATGCAGTGATCTTTTTTTACCTCAGAACTTTTACAAAGAATTTGTACAATGAAAGTATTTTTGTCTTTTGGGATTACAGAGAAATAACAAACTATCTCCCATAGCTGCAATCTAAAACTAAATCCTAGACCAAATTCTGTACAAACTTAAAATACTTAGTGGAATGAGATATGGAACACAAGTCTGTTTAGGCTTGTATCTAAGGTGCTGTAAGAAGGACCTTGATCTCAAAGACTTGTCCAAATTCTCAGTGTGGAAACTCCATTCTGCCTGTTGACAGCTGTTTCTATACTTTCAGTTGAAAACTTACTCTCCCATTCAATTCTTAAAATCACATTAGCAATTTTTACTGGTATAAAATGGTCGCCACACACATTGTGCCATCACAGGATATCATGGAGTCAGACTGATTCCTAAAACAAACATCCAGGGAGGGCTTTGATACTTGGAGATGAACAATAAGTTGCTACTGCATCTCTTCACCTGGAACATCCGCATGGATAAAAGCAGGAGCATATCTGCTGGGAGAGTGAACCAGCACTGCAGCCATACAGTGAGAACTTGCTGCCTGTAACATCTCATCTCTGGTCAACAAAAGCTGTTGGGAAATGAAAGTCAAAAGGAGAGAGGAAGTAAACCCTGCAACTATAAGTACGAAAGTTTCCTCTACACTGTAAAATTTTAAACATAAATTAAGATCTCTCTTTTGGCATGTACTTCACAGATTAAACTTACTAAGACAAGATAAAACACTGAACCAAAGGGACTCAAAAAAGTACAAAGCAAGAACCACAACAGAAGAGATTATGAGTAAGAACAGCTCTGCCCCTTGCTTAGTCATGCTGGCATTGCAAGTGCTGTATCACACCTCAAGTGTGACTGGGTAAGAACTGAGGCCAGGAGTAAAATTTTCCCCACTCCAGGATGCAGGAATGAACACGAGATCTAGGGAGGTGTCCTCATTTCTCACGGCAGTCTCTATTGCTGGTGTTGCAACAGAATACTCTGCCTTATATATATACAATGCCTGAGATAAAGACTCAATACAGGCCATTAAGTTATTTATGTCTACCAAGAACTCACTACTACTTAAGCAATCACCTTTTTGAGAACAAGTGGCAGTGGATTTTCCCCTTCTAGAAAGGCAGGGTTCTCAGTCTCCTCCGTCTTTGAATTATTCATAAGAATAGATACAAAATGGTCAGATTTCAGCAGCTCCTTTAGCAAACCTGCAAAAGGGGGAGCAATAGTGAGCACCACGCTGGGCATAATGAGGATTATATTAACACAGGAGTATTTACAGCCTAAGACTTGTTGCCAGCTTCCTCCCCTTTCCTGCACTCCTAACAAAGGCAATTTAGGAAGATTCTTCTCACTGTGTCCCCAGATACTGCCATGAACTCCATGTCGTCCTTGTTGCTAATGCTTTTTTGCTGGCTCTGTTCCTTCTCAGAGATGTGCATGTACATGGGTATATGATCTCAGGAGCCCTTTACTTGCATTATCTTCTGTTAGTATCCACACCTTACACTGTTTCTTGGGAGACCTCTTCACCTGCATGCTTCTCCAAGCAGTCAGTGACCACAACAACTAGACATTTTCCTTGGAACATTTCCTAGAGAACTGGCATTTATCTTCCCCTTCTATTTTCACAGGTTCTTACTGAAACAGCTGCATTTAGCTAAAGGATATACACACATTCAAACCCTCGCTATTACAGTATAGATCACTGCTAGAGGTATTGATGCAAATCATCAGTACATGTCAGTACAAATTCAGCTATAAAATTCTACTTTCAAAGGGGTCATCACCCATTTCTAGTAACTGAATAGATGATCTCAGGAGCAATCCAGTTCCTGCTTGCCTCCTACAAGAAAAATGAATTCCCTGGATGGTTTACAAACAAGGAATACCAGAAAGGCTGAAATTGTGCTCCCCAATAAGAGCTGATATGTATAGTCAGAAGCGTAACTGCAAGAAAAGTGCCATTTCCACATTAGCTTTGTAACTTAAATGCCCCACATCTGAAGACTGTGTTTGTTAGACTCCATCCCACTGCTCTACAAAACCCACCTGCCCATGGCACAGTGTTTGCATTCAGACACTTTGAGGGATGGTCGGACCACAAAGCAAGCTCCGAAGAGACTCTGAAGTTTAGTCAGTGCTGGGCAAATGTGGGGCTTGAGAGACAACAAGGGGCTGGGGGTGCTCAGCAGCAGGTCTGGTCCACTTGATTGCAATGGAATAATGGAAAGGATAGACTGCTTCAGACAAACAGCAAAAAGACCTTCTAGAGAACAACCCACATTAGAGCATCTAAACCAGCTGAGGATTTCTTCCACATTCTAAGCCCTCCCTTGCACCTTGCAGTTTCTCTCAGCAATGTCTTACCCAAACAATTAACCTGCAGCTCCTTTGTCTGCGCACACCCCAGGGTATTCAAGAAAAGACCACAGAGCCTTTCTTCAAAGTGTGCTGAGAGCCGTTCTGTGCCAACAGGAGAGGAGTACAGCTTGCCATACAAGTAGCAGACAGCAGCCTTTATACTCTCATTTGGGTACATCAAGCCCATCAGCAGATGATCCACTAAATTACCTAGTATGAGGAACAGAAACAGCAAACATTCACTGGCATTTTAAAAGCACCAACCTATTTCCCTTGAAAACTGGCTTTGCAAAGCCCACTGGGCAGACTGGTGTATGCAGATTAATGGATGCCACAATTAGGTGATGTGCCCAGCACCATCTGTCCCTTGAGCAGAGGAACAGTAACAAACAGCTAATGGAGCTCACTGTTCACCATATGAGGATCCATCATCCCAGCTACCTCCACCAACAGCTAAGCTTGCTCACCAGACCCCCAGAGGCTGGATCAAGCTAAAATAACTCAAATGTATGTTGCCTATGAGGCAGACCCACAACCCCAGTTCACAGAGGCTGCTTTTGCCTGGCTGGCTAAGAGCAGGATGACAAACCTGCTGTGAAGGCAACCTGTAACGCAGGAGGCCTGAATGCCACTCTGGACAGGCTTCTTGTGTGACCTTCATGAATTCACCTGGGGGACAGGGGAGTGCATGCGTGTGCGTATTAGGGCTGTGAAAACCACCCTTCAGTGGGACATGACATATTACTCACTGTGCTCTACCACCAGTACATCAGCAAAACCTGGGATGGCATCTGCCAGCTTGCCCAAGAGAGCAAATGTGGGTAGGCTGCTTCTCATGGTAGTTGCTTTGCACAGCTGTAGAGGAGGCAAAGAAAATGTTTTACTAACGAGGACACAGTCCAAAGGCAGGAATGCACCCAAACCAGCAAGCTCTCAACGGTGCATAATCCTCCAGCACAGCATCTTTTCCTAACATGTGTCCTCTTCACCACTTAGGATAAACCACAGGAAAACCATGAACACAGCGTTAAGTCTTCAAAATGTCCTTAAATTAATTCATGGAACCTCTTGCTTCTTTTCCTCTCCTCCCCTCCACCTCTTAAGTGAGCAGATGAGCCATGTGAATTTCTCCCCACTTTTGCTATTTCTCCATTTTTGAGCAACAGCCCATGGCACAAGCTCCTCATATATTGAAACTGATAGGAAAAGAAAAATCTGAGAAAGCCACACAGCTTCATAAGTTTACCATGAAGCCATAGGGCTGCAAGGCATCGTGGGAACAACAGAAAGCCTCCAGGGTAGATGCCAACACTGCCAACATTACAGCAGGGGAAAGGCACTAGGATATCCAAGGACAGGTTGGGTGGGGCTTTGAGCAACTTGGTCTAGTGGAAGGTGTTCCCACCCATGGCAGGGAGGTTGGAACTAGATGATCTTTAAGCCATTCTATGATTCTGTGATCCCACTGCAGCAGATCCTACATCCCAGTACAGCAGCTGCAGTCTTGCAGGGCCACTCATTCCTCAACCTCTGAAAGACAGAAAGGAAGGGCAAGGAATCAATCTTCACTGACCTCATTTTGGCTTTCATTCAAAATGCAGCGTAAGTACTGTTCTGACTTCAGCTCCACTACAAGCCGCACCAGAACTAGGCAGAAGAAACAGGATCAGTAATACACACACACACAAGAGCACTCACAACCAATCTTCCACAAGGCCTGAGCAGACCAGTGAGCAAAGAGCCTAGAAATTAAATGAACACAGAGGTGCTGAGAGAGCAGGGGAACATCAGCATTCCCAGCACTATTACCTCTGATAGCCCAACTCAAGCTCTCTGAGGCACCATTACAGCAGTCCTGTTCCAGCTGCACTACAAACCATGCATGGAAATGAACTGCAAGTGGAAAACTGAACATCAGGGCAGCATGTAAACATAAGGAACCAGAGAGGGAAGGAAACAAAGCCCTAGCTTAAACAAAGCATAAAAATTTCTGGTAATTGAACAGAGCAGGCTTACTACAGTATTAAAACTGGCCTTTAAAAACGTATCTTTCCAGAGGAGACATGAGAACTGAAATTTCTGAGGATCCTTAGATTCAGAGTCAGAGCTCCTTCAGCTGCTGGTATCCCTGAGGTAAGTAGAGTCTATCAGCCATTCCACCCCCCTGCAGTTATCCCATATACCTTACCAGAAAGCAAGGGCCCAGTCACCTTTATGGTGCTGTTCACCTCTGTCCCAAGTGTGTGGTTCACTGAAACTTTTAAGAACTCTGTCAGCTCTGTCCTAGTAAGAGGAATCAACATGACACTATGTTTACCCAAGCACAGGCTGCACACCACCTGGGGTTTCCCTAACAAAACCACAAGGGATTTGCCTGATTTCTGGCAGGCTGCCTCTGCCTCCACACATATACCAGCAGATCAGTTTCAGGAAGCAAAGTTCTTCTTCCAGTACTTTTAGAACTGGGCATCTGAATGTTCAGCAGATAAACTTTTGGCAATAGTACCTTTACTGAAACACTGTGCAGAACATTGTGCCACAGGATTTGGTAAGGCAGTCTTGGATGTATCTTGTTGTCATGGCATGACCATGATTTGGAAAACACACACTTTTCATTTGTATCCTATGAAAGCATCATAAAAAAAATATCAGAGACTTCTGGGTTCAATATTCCTTGGTATATCCACAGTAACACTGGAGGTTTATCTAAGAGACCTACTTCAGCTAATAAGCTATGCATCTCAGCAGAAGCATATCCTGAGGTAAGTGACTCATAGATGGTTCAATGGCCCTTTCTTGCTCCAAACTCTCAGAATCTCTAAAAGTTTTCAAGAGTTAGGTAAAACTAATTTAAAATTCCTCTGTTTGAGAACATTCATCTCTCAACAGACTGCTTACATGACAGAAAGACTTCTCACCTTTTCAACATCATTTCAAGCAAGCGTATGAAAACTAAAACCTCTCTGGAAAAAGCTCACCACACCTCCTTTCACCTTCCATGGCTGGACACGAAATGAATCACTGCATTCCTAATATCACTAGACTCAGCAGAGATGCCCAAGGTTAACTGGACTGCAGAGATTCCTTTGTCAGCCCTGCAGATGTTTCCTTCAGATTTCCAATGAGGGACTGCTCGCAAAGAGGAATCTGCAGCCTGTACAGCTAAATCCCAAATACCCTCTTGTCCTGAGGAGAAAGTAGTAGATCCCATAGATTTCCATTTGTTTTGAGACTCTGGTCACTGCTTACCACTGTTACCCATCCGACACTAAATTCATTGCACACACAGAACCTGTGAGAGAAATGTTAAATATTTAAATCTGCACACACTCCTCTGCCCTCAAATATTGGAACAGACTGCTTGTTACTGCTGCATCGATAGGCAAGAGACAGTCTTCCCCATTCAAGCTGTGTAGAAGCTGAGCATCTCACTGCAGTTATCAGACAAGATGGATCCTCCGTTTAGAAACTGACAGTGGCATCTGTCTCTCACCTTCTACTAATAGGTCCAGGGCACCACTGTCTTCCACAGTATGCAACATCCCTAAAAGATAAACCGCAATAGGTCAGGGAACTCATTACTGCTGGTGATCACCAGTGCTGTAATTCCTTCTTGTAAAAAAAGATCTGTAATTTCTTTTCAGAACTATTTTGTACTCCTCGCTTCTCATGACACCAGCCTGACTTTGTCAGGGGAAGGTGGATACTCTCAGGGAGTATCACAGAAGGTGCTTCCATAAGCAGGACATAGGGACATGAGGCATTCAGTTCTCTGGCAAATTTTTTATGTATGTTATAGTTGAAGTCAATGGCTCCACCTATGTCAAGGAATATGGAACTGCTGCCATCACCACATCTCACTGTGTGTATCCAATATTATGTATGTGAAACAACATTCTGGAATGACGGAGCTGTGAGTTTCTGTCCTTTCTATCCTCCATTTATAACAACTATTTTGAACAGTCCTCTCCCTACACCGTACTGAAAATCCTGAAACCAAATCTGAACACCGGATTTAAAGTATACGGAAACTATTCCAATATTAAGTTGAACCTGAAGGCACCACTTCACAAGTTATTTGCAATGATAGCGTAAGATTGGATACATGAAAACAAACCTCTCTCTCACTTTACTACAGCCCAGCCAACAAGAAACACTGCCTCCCAGCTCCTTCCAACTTCAGGTACCTACAGCATCAGGCACCTGGTTCAGACCTCCACTTCTGCCACACCAAATCACTTGTTTCAACATATTTAATCAAACTACCTCTTCTCTGAAGACTCCATGATCTCTCAGAAATTCAACCAAAGCAATGTTATGACAGGTGAAGAAATTATTTCCCACCTCATCTGCCCAATGCTTAGTAACTCTAGAGATTTGCATATAGCATTAGTGAACATTGCATTAATAGCTGCATGAAATTCACCCCTCCTCATACGTAGCACTCCACACTACACCTCTCTTCTCCTAACCCTCTTTCTTCTGCCTGTGCTTACCTCAATATTCTCTCTTCAAAAAAGAATGTATTTTCCTGAATTCACTATGAATACTTCCTCCACACCACTGTTCAAATTTTTGGGGGGTCTCTCCTACACTCTTGCACCAAAGGATCCTTTGTACATTCAAGCACTATACAAAATGTACATGCCATTGTTTGTAGCCCCAAGCTTACACTGGGATTCCAATCACTCCAGGAGTTACAACAGGTACAGTAAAATCTTAAAGCTGTCCTCAAACCACCCAATTATAAAGCTTCTCAGAGATAGAATTATTTAAAAGCAGACAATAGCATTGAAATGCAAGAACAGTTCCCCTGTCTTCTGGGGTATTTTGTGCTAGGGCCATACAGTGTAGGGCTGAACTGGCTATAAGCACCACTCTCTCCACCTCTCTACAGGATTATGGGTGGAGACAGCACTTAATAAAAATTTATGCATTGGAGAAAACTAAATCTGCACAAAGTTCTGTTTCTAACAGAGATGCTTCCAAACATGTACAACACAATTTGTGGGAAATCAACTGGGAAAACACTGCTTGAATTATTCAGTGTATCAAGGTAGGGAAAGGGTCTTGTAAGTCACTTTCCCCAAAGAACAAGAATTATCTGTGATGTGCAAATGAGATGGTGGAATTAAAGGAATCTGGTGTATTTGCTCTTTGAAGGCACTCATATTCATACTCTCCACTTTCTCTTCCTGTCTTACTGTTGCCTTACTTAGACCATTATTTCTTCTCCATCAAGATTTTAGACATTTCAGACATTTCCCACACCACTGCTGTGCAAACAGAAACCAGTAAGAGACATTCAGATCATAGAGTCTGTTACTGGAAAGGCACTTTCTGACATCCTGCTGAATACTATTCTGCTGTGAGGCTGACCCACCAGAAAGAAGCAGGTATTACAGTTGTACAGCTACAGGATTTGTACAAATTTAAAGTGATAGTGTGAAAAAAACACCCGCTATGTAGATCTGCATTTTGCAGATTCGATATTAAATTCTGCAACACCTTTTTAAGCTCACACTTTCATTTCTCTATGAATCTTCATATAACTCCACAGTTCAGCAAGATGAGAAAACCCTGAGGCATGAGACCAGAATGGAGGGCATTCAGGGAAGTCATATGCCAGGCACTCCATTCTCCAGAAAGACTTTACAGATATGTCAGGATACTTTGGAAAGTTGCAAGAGTGTTATGAACACGCCGATCCTGCTCCTTGGGGAATGAAGAAATTAACCTATTATAAATTAGTGACAGGCAGCTTTCCTCAGGGAGTAATAACACACCTAATAGAACAGTGAAGTATGGAGGTAGGTACCTTTTTTTTTTTTTTTTTTTTTTTTTTTTTTTTT
>WEIV01008284.1:347304-364752 GCA_013390005.1 Calyptomena viridis
CGCGGGCGGGGTGCGGCCGGTTGCGGGGGCAGGAAGCCCGGAGGGCTGGCGGTCCTGGGGGCACCGGGTAACGGGGGACTCGGGGTCTGGGTCAGCCCCGCACGGGGCCAGGAGCCGGAGGGGCCGCCGTTCTGCCGGCGCCGGTCGCTAACGCGGCGTGTGACCTCGCTGCTGTTCCATCCCACCACTGATGTTAACATTTAGGAGCTACTTGTGATTTGCAGAGATAAACCTGATACGTACTCTTCTGGGGATTTGTTTAAAATTTGTGTCGGTTTGTTAATTTGTGCCCGGAAAGGCTTCATTTTATGTGGTTTTTCTGGTAGCAAACGGCTGAAGATTGCCCTGTAAGTTCACTGCTGCTGGTTTGTAAGGTGTAAATGCGTGAGTAGAGATACTCTTTACTCTGATGTGAAAGATGTCTTTCTTATTTATCCCCTTTACTTTGATACAAGAATCCCTTTAGAAGTAAAATGCAGTGAGGTTTCTGCTGTAAGTGCAGAGCAGATGACAATAGTGGTATGACTCCACTAGACAATACATGATGGACATGATGCCTGTGCAGTGTTGTTCAGAAAAAAGACACCTTTGCTCCTGTTGTAATACTGTACTTTTTCTTTCTCTAGAGTGAGGCAGAAGTGAATCCCAAAGCTTACCCGCTGGCTGATGCACAGCTCACCAAAACACTGCTGGATCTTGTGCAGCAATCCTGCAACTATAAGCAGCTACGCAAGGGAGCCAATGAAGGTGAGACCTGTGTGTTACAGTGTGCTAGAAGTCATAGCAAGGATTTTGTGAGATATTGTGGCTAGAGATTGGCTTTTCTCTGTAGCTGTGAACCGCTCATTCTATATTGATCTGGCTAGTGTAAGTGTGTCTCCTCCCTCCTCTTTCAAGCCTACTTAAGCAATATTCAGGGACAGAATTAAGCTTTAATCTTTTCAACATTTACTTGTAGTTCTGGTACTTTCCCAAATTGTGTTCCTCATGCATGTCCTGTGATCACGCGTACTTCATCAGTGTGGCAGCGGGATTACCACATGTCTAGCCAGTTCAGACTCAAAAAATTTGGGTTTGAAGGTACCTCTAGTGCAACCTGCTCAGAGACGGGCTCCCTTCACAGTTGCTTGGGGCTTTGCCTAGTCAAACATTTAAAAAACCACAATCACTAAGGATAGAAACTCAGTAATCTCTTAGGACCCATGTCCCATAGCTTAAACACCTCTCATGGCAGGGATGTCCCTGGAATTCCAGCATGTCCCTAGAACTTCTCTGAGGCAACAGTCGTCTGCAACTTGGGCTTTTTACTGTGCATTCACAAGGATAGTGTGGCTTTGTCTTGTCTGCAATCTTCCTGAAGTAGAAGACAGGAACCACGCTGTCCTCAGTCCCACCTGTCTCATCTCCAGGCTAAACCAACTCAGCTGCCTCAGTCTCCCCTCATGGCAGGCTCCAGCCTTGTATCCATCGGCAGCCTTGGGCTGGCCTTGCTCCTTTGTGAATCTCTCCACTGCACTTGAGGGCAGTGCTGGGCACAGCACCCCAGGTGCAGCCCTGTGAATAACCCTTTCCCTGCCCCTATAGCTGCCACTTTCCTTTTGCCTTCCTCATGCTACCACTGGATTTCCTTCCCACTAATACCAATTTCAACATCTCATAAAGTTGTTTTTCATTAGATGTGCTGTCCAGGACCCAGACTAACTGTTCAGTTTCTTTTACAGCCACCAAAACACTGAACAGAGGGATAGCGGAGTTCATTGTGATGGCAGCAGATGCAGAGCCGTTGGAGATCATCCTGCACCTCCCTCTGCTCTGTGAGGACAAGAACGTACCTTATGTGTTTGTGCGCTCCAAGCAAGCCCTGGGCCGGGCATGTGGTGTTTCCCGGCCTGTCATCGCCTGTTCCATCACCATCAAGGAAGGATCACAGCTAAAGCCTCAGATCCAGTCTGTCCAGCAAGCGATAGAAAGACTGTTGGTCTAAGTGCCCATGAGTTTAAGTGTGTGTGGAACAGAAAAGTGGACGTTAGGGGACATTAATGTTTAGCTTCAGTTGAGATGACAGTTTTGATATCAGTGTTTCATTTCAAAACACCACATTTTGTTTAGTAATGGTTTAATTCCTAGTGTTTCTGCCTCTTGTCTCCCCACTTTTCTATTATTCCACTCCTACACATTTATTCTCATTGTATTACTTCCTGAAAAGTGATTGTACAACTGTATTTCCTCTTTTATGTTCAAAGAAAAAAAAGAAAGAAATCCTACCCCCTTATTTCCCTTTCTGCCTGCTCAGGCTTTCTTTAACCCCTGTCAGCTTTCTCTGTGTTGAAGTATTTCTGCTAAGCTTCAGCCTCTAACAGGTGTGAGTATCTCTGTTTCTGAACAGTTTTGGCTCCTGAGGAACAGGCAGGTCAGTTCCCTGCGTTCAGGCGGCTGGAGTTGTTCAGTGACGGGGCATTGGAGGCTGTGTCCATGTATAAGGCAGGCAGCAGCTACTGTGTAGCAGCAAATGGAGCCAAGACCCATAGTTAGAGCACAGCCCTTGTTTATGAAACCAGACAAAAGACTTCTCTAAGAGATGTACATGGAGCAGAAATCATGGCAGTACACAAGGGGAAATCTCTTATCTCGATTATTTTTAAATACTGACTTTTTAAGAAAAAATAAAAATGCCAACAAAGCTAAATATAATTGTCGTTCCCTCAGCAAAGCATTTGCAAATAACTGGAAACTTTGTACTTGTAAAGCTAAACTGCTCAGAGGTTGCCTAAAGGCATTAATTCATATTCTTTCACTTTTTTTGCACGGACTGTTACCATCAAGCTTGGGCTTCCTGGGGAAGTTAAGGACAAAACACATGGTAGAGAGCAGCCTGTTGTGGGTAACAAGTACCCTACAGCTATATAATTATAAAAAGTATGTCATGCTGTTTAGCTACTGCCCTGTAGTCACCTGACTGAAGATGAACCGTGTAAGTCACAGCCAAGACAAGAGAGCAAGTATTTTTCAGATAAATGAACCTGTGTCTCAAGAAGAGAATGCTAGGTCATCTGCTCTGGAAAAGCATGGAGCACCACCAGCATTCTGGATTAGTGGTTGTTTTATGGAGCTACCTTTAGTTAAATGCATATTGTATAATAAATCCACTTACTGCTCTGAGCAGAAGTGTCTAAAGCCCTGTGTTGGAATGGCTCATATCAAACCTGTATCCTATTGCAGGATGCTAAAGCAAAGTAGTGTGGAAACACCAATAGGTGCAAGAGCAGAAGGGAAAATGTTTTCCTGTAATGTTTCCACAAAGGCACAAATGTCATACCTTTACTAAGTACATCCCAAGCAGATGAAATCAGCTCATGAAAGACTGAAGACGTCTATATTTTTGTAAATGGCTGATAACAGTAATCCTTGTTAAGGTGAAAATACAAATATTTTAGTCCTTTTGTTTGTATGAGGTTTAGAAAGGCTGCTGTTCCCTTCTACTGATGCCGACTCTTGAGCTAGTTGTGTTTAGAACTACATGTTTGCCAAGGATTTGCCCTTTTGTACCAAGACAGTTGATGTAAGACAAAGCACATAAGTAGCAGAAATAAAGGATTCTTGAGCAAGCAAAACTGTCTCTTTCTGCTCTGAAGCCTTCCATCACCATCCCTTTTAAACTTCTGCTTAATGTGATAGCCTGCTATTGAAAAGAACAAAACAAAACCACAGCAACACAAAAAGAATCCCAAACCAAAAAAAAAGGCCAGGAAGAAGATCTAACAACCTAGAACAAACATGCCACAATCAGCCAAGGCCTGGAATATGCTGTGCCTGGGGGTTAGCAAGCCAAAAGAGAAGTTAACAATGGTAACTGCAGAATTAAATTCACAGAATTACAGACAGAATAGGCTCGCTAGTTCACTGCGTTCAATTCAAGCCTTGCTAGAACAAGCATTCACATTAACTTTTTTTGCAGAAGGACAAAATGAATGCATAGACACATCTTTATTAAAAGTACTATAATGCAGGCTGACCGAAAGTATAACATTAGGTAGCTTCAACACTGCAGAGCTCAACATGGGCTAGCTGCTCTCTTGAGGAGCTGTGGAGGTAGAAGTGAGCAGTGTGCTGGCACAGGTGGAACAGTCATAGTGCCAGGAGTGGATCATAGCTGGCTCTGATACAGGTGCCACACTACAGCACCAACACGACCCTAATATATGACCTAATTCTTCAGTAAGTGCACAGGAATTGCTGAACACTAAAAACACTATGCAGACCGTATCTACATATCCTACACATCTACATATCTACCATATCCTACATTTGCATCCCATAGAAAGTAAAGAGTTTCCCTAACTAGTTTCCTAGAGCAAGGGCAACAACAGTTAATTGGTTTTAGTCATCTTGCACTGCAAGACAGGGGGGTGTGATGGGTGGAAGTCTAAAAACCAAAACAAGCCTAGTTGCCACCTCCATGAGTATGATTAAAAAAGCAAAAATACTATATGTAACAGTGGCTACTCACCACAACTATTTTTCTATTTTTAAAGCACAGTCCCTTGTACAGAAGCCTGCACAATAGACTGACTCATGCTCCTTACAAAAGTGGAAAAAGCTCTATGCCATCTCAGTAATTTAACTGGAATAAGTGCTTGCAGCCTTCCAGGGAACACATTTTTTTTTCCCTTTTTTTAAGCCAAGTTTCGCTATTACCATTTAAAAATGGAAGGCCTGGCTGTGCAGCTTTGTGAAGGGCTAGCTTTTTGCCTAAAGGATTAGCTACTGCTTCCCAGTAATGACTTTTTTTTTCCTTTATGATCTGCTAGTAATCTTTGTAACACCAAAGGTGGAAAAGAACGTGATTTGATTACTGATACTGACTGGCTGTTTTGGAGAGTAGGAGAGTAATACAAAACATCTATACCCTCTGTTAGCACATAGACTCAACCTGCTTGTTTGAATTCATGTGATGCCATTAACACAGATCATTCTGTTTTTTCACACTGAAGTGAGTTTTGCTGTCTTTATGATTCAAAGATGGAATACTCGAGTGTTGCAAGGTAAAAAAATCCAAAATAACTTTTATTAAGAAACCAGGAAGGCACATATTCATGTGTGTTGGGTGACCTGAGTTCACAGGGAATTTAATTCTGCCTTTGGCTACTGTCAACAGAATCCAACTTTGCAGAAATGTTTCACAACTGTAAGTAAAAAATTTCTCCACTGCCAGATACAGCAACATTTAGTTGCCTTCTCTTCCACGGCAAGATTAAACAGAAACAGCATCCACATAGCCAACATTCCGAGCAGACAGAAGTCAACCAGGGCCTTTTGTTCCTGCTTAATGCTCCTTAAAGTATTCAATTAAAGCATCCATGAGCTCCTGCTTCTTGCCTCCACCCTTCAGCCCCAAAAGCCTGCATCCATCCTTCAGAACAGGTACAGTGAGCTTGCCTAGAGTGCCCTTCTGCACATGACTCCACAGCTCATCTTTTGAGACTTCTACCTTCGGCCTCTTCTCAGTTTGATTATCAGAATCTAGAAAGATAAAGTTTACATCACAAAGATTTTTAAAACTTTCTTAATAGAAAGACATCAACATTTCTTATACATACCACAGCTAATGGCTGTTAGCATATGGTACTTTAACAACTGCACACGTACTTCAGGATTACTTACATATTCAGCCCTAAAAATGCTTGGACTTGCTAAACAGCCCATGCACAAAAGTCTGCTCCCTCACCAACACAAACTGAAAGCAAGAATGATTTTATTACTCTGTCATAAAACGCAAAGTTACTAGAATTATATTTACATATTTTGCAGTCATTTACCCACATCACTTCCTGTACTTCACTCTGCAGTTTCTCAGTCCACCAGTACTCCAACTGGACACTACAATATCCTCTCCTCCCTAAGAATCAACACCAGATATAAATCCACTTCATTGGTGGAGATCAGTAAAGAGAATTCTTGCAGAAGCAGCTTCTTCAAACTATGAGACAAACTGAAAAAGCAGAAGCTTCTAAACAGAATACAGACACTATGTTTTGCGTCTGCACCGCCATTACTCACCTTGTTTTCGCTTTACAGCCTTCCCATCAGGATTGTAGCCAGGGGGATAAACCAGCTGTTTAAACTCCTCCACCAGGTTGCCCAGCCTGCGATTCATCTGTTCATTCTTTGGCACTGGTAAAGATAAAGATTTGCCCTCTCAAAACCAGGAAAGTCTAAAGAAGCCCATCACCAGATACAGCTGTGCTTCTGTATTAACTCATCTATAAGTGTCTTGCAAGTATGCAAAATGCAAATATCTGTGTTACAATATTCGCAAATGAGAAATTTACAGCTCTTGGTAATATGAAGAGTTTGGATGCCTGGAGTGCTGTGTTCAGTTCTGGGCTCCTCAGTACAAGAGAGACAAGATGCTCCTGGGGCAGGTCTAGTGAAGGGCAACACAGACAAAGGGACGAAGAGCATCTTTCTTATGGAAAGGCTGAAAGAGTTGGGCCTGTTCAGCCTTGAGCAGAGATGACTGAGAGGGGACCTTATCAATGTCTTGTAAGTATCTGAAGAGAGGGTGTCAAAGAGGATGAAGCTGGGCTCTTCTCAGTGGCGTCAATCAATAAGACAAGAGGCAAAGGGCAGAAATTGATGCACAGGAAGTTCCACCTGAACATGAGGAAGAACTTTACTGTGTGGGTGACCACATGCTGGAACAGATTGACAGAGAAGTTGTGAAGTCTCTCTCACTGAAGATAATCAAGAACCATCAGGACATAATCCTGTGCCATGTGGTCTAGGATGATCCCACTTTAGCAGGGAAGTTGGACCAGATGACCCATTGTGGTCCCTTCCAACCTTGCCCATTCTGTGATTATACATATGTACGCATACATATGTAATGGACTCACACACATCCCTGCAGAACAAAACTTACATGGCAGAAGTGATGTAGAAGATCTTCTACCTGGTTACACTGCTACCAGGTGTAATCTCAGAATTTTAAAATACAACAGGTTACTATTAAAGGTTGCGAGCAGAAGCAGAACAGCTTGTTTCTGTCAGGTATTTGTATGTTATCTAGCACAGCGGCCTAGATTGTTTGTTAGGCCACTCCAGGAGAAGAACATAATTTTAATAAAGGAACTTTCCCTTCGGGAGCAGGTTTCTATCCTTTGACAAGATATTCTTACATAATAAACTCTCAGAGCCATGTGGTGGCAGCATTGCCTCCAGCAGAATCATTCTCTTAATTCTGCCCATTTATCACACTGAAATATTAATGAGAATCTTGAAGAGAGGAATTTCAGAGAAAACATTTGTCACCATAGAAGGTGATTCTATTTTCATTTTGGATGGTAAAGTGAGCAATTTTTTCTTTACCATAAAAGTGAGAGTTTTAGAAAGTAAGGTTTCAGTATTTCAGAATGGACACATCCAGAATTCTACGTCATGGAACCACACACACTGAAATACTTTTTAAAAGACATTTGGGTTTGTTGTATCATGTATTTGACCTAGAAACAAATCAAGAGTTCTCTACCACACCTCCCTTCACATCCACCAGTAATTCTCACTTGTAAGATCCTCAGCTTGTTCTGGTTCCATCATATCCAGCGCCAAAGCCTCCAGATTCCTGAAGTGCTGCTGCAAAACTGGGTTCTCAAAGCTGTCAGTCCTGTCAGGAATCCCCAAAAATGTTGCCAAGAAGACAAATGAAACACTTAAGATGTACCACCAACTTATTTCAGAATAAAACTTCCCTCTTTCCCACACAACAATGCATCACATCAGAACTACTTTTCCTCCTTTCAGTTTACCTGATGAATCATTATCCTGTCATGATCAATCACACTAGAATGCTGTGTGAGAGTAAGAAAGCTGCACAAGGCAAAAGGAGATAGTGGAATTCTACTTTAATAACAGTTACGGTGGTTTTCACATACTTAAAAAAAAGTCTCCCATGAGAGTATTGCACAGAATTTATCCCAGGTATAATGAAAAAATGGCCTAACTATTCCTTCTAAAGTGCTCTAATTTAAATGATCCAAGTCTGGCCTGCAACAGAGTGGCAGAAGCACAATAAAATGTGATACCTCTGCAACAAAATTACAACAGCCCAGAGAACAAGAGCAATTCTACAAAGAACTCCAGAACGTGCTACCCAGGCACCACAATGCTTTATGTATCCAGAATGATTAAGAATAAAGTTTGGACAAAGCAACTGCAAAGAGAAGTAATTTCTCTCAAAATATATCAAAATCTCAGCCCGTGGACACCACAGCTGAACAACATGTGCCACAGAGCAAGCAATAGTTGTGCCTTCTTCCCCAGACCACCCCCCTGCACACTATCTCCATGTACCTGTACTTGAACCGCAGTTTTTGAATTATTTCCTTCATTTTGTCCACCTGCTCTCGACTGGCTGGCACATTTTCTGTAAAATCAACATTCCGTTTGTCATCTGCATATGGTAGAAAAATAATGTGGAAACCTATACAGAAGAGAAGGAGCGAGATAACAGTTATACAGAAGCACAGCCTCAAAACAGTAATTTATGGGGAAGACCAAGATGATTATTATCTAAGTCTGATGATTCCAAACTAACTAGCTGTTTTGTTGTAAACAACAGCAAGCCATAATACTTCCTAGTACCTACAGCATGACACTCAATCTCAATCTCAGTGGACATAATCAACATTATTAATGGCTTTGTGAAAGAGATTAAAACTAAATGTTCAGCTAAGAGCTAGATACTGGTGACTTGCTTTTTATACACATCAGCTAGTCCACCTTCCCCATCTCTTACTGGATATGAGCTTGAAAAAGACTTGCCGAAAATTACATGCTATTCCAAAATGCTTTACTTTATACACAAGCAGTGTTATTTCCCCATTTTACATTCTCCCAGAAGACAATTTTCCACTTAAATAGATGAGAAAATGCACAAGAGCAGGAGTCTGCCTTTGCTCCTTAATCATTCCCCACTCGGCTGATGAGGTCTAAGACTCAGTATGTGAGATTATTTATCTCATACTTTAAAATGCATTCAAGGATACAATAAAATTCAAGGAAAGACATTCTGTCTAGCCATCAAACAGAAAAAAGGGCTTTTAATTTTTAGGTCAGTTACTTGAATCTGCTAAAATAGGAGAGAGGAGGCACAGTATGTAGCCAGGTCATACCTGAGCGAGCACTGATGCAACTGGGGTTTTAAAAATAGATTCAACATCAACTGCTTACAATGACAAAAATGAAAAAAAAGGGATGTTGGAAAGCACTTTCCGTGGTTTTAAGGGGAGCAGTGCTAAGACTGTTTTCACTCAATACAGGACACTCTTATGCTGACTGCATCCAGTCCTGCAGGGAAAGGCAGCAACCCTGCCCGTACCTGGAGGGGCCATCTGCACTTTCTGCTCATCCACCTCTTCCTCCTGGGGAACCAGGGCCACAAAGCGAGGAGGAGTGTTCTGGCGAACAGTGTATCTGCACAGCATCATCATCTCCCTCTCCAGGCATTTCATCAATAAGGCATTAAATAGCGTTGTACTCCCTGCAAAGTAAAGAGTGGGCTGGTCAGACTGACAGCTTTGCTCCTTTGTTCAGGATTGTAACCCTAGATATTGCAGTTTCAAAACCTGTGGCTTCTTTGAAATGCTTGCAATATCGCAGTTAAAAATCAAATTTTGAAAGGGAAAACCCTTGAAACGTTAGTGTGTCTTTCCTGACCAGAGAAGTGAGAGTTCTGGCTGAAGAAATGAAATCATCAGCATCTGAGCAACGAAATACAGTGAAATTTGGAAACAGGTATCTACGAAGTCTATTTCTTTTTGGTGGGACATCACAGTAGCAGCACATCACAGGACCTTTTGCAGAAGTAACACACTTAAGAAATCTGAATTCAGACTTCATTACTCCTCCTGAGGCACACATATGCTTTGTATTTTACCAGATATGGTGGTCAGGAAAAGACTGACATGTAAGTAAGGTGTTTGAGTCAGGAAACTGCAAAGCTGGAGAAGCTAGCATAAAGCTTCTTCTTTAGTCAGACACTGAAACGCACCTGGTCATCACTCCTTCCTCTTTATCCACTAATAGATTGAGGAGCTGGAGATTTTTCCTTTACTATTGCAGCCTGGGATATGTTTTTAGATAAGCAGACTTATGTATACACATAAAAAGGGGAAAATAAGCATCCTAAATATCCTCTCCTTCTCTCTTTACCATAAAGTGCTGTTAATTCAACTATACTTCCCAGATATCATGTTTCCAGTCCTAGCTGACATGGACTTAAAAACAACAATTATCTTCACTGGTTTGGGGGTTAGTTTTGGGGTTTTTTTAAACCGTATTTCCTTCTTGTCAGGTACTAGGAGCCTCCACTTTCATGGACAACAAAACCAAGTATTCTGGGACTACATCTGCACCATTTAACTAGCTGTTTATTGTGATGGATGAAACATGAAGCTCAATTGGCTCTTCTGCTGTTGAAACAAACAAGAAATAACTACACCTGTGAGGGGCAATAACATTCAATTCAGTTCTTCTTAACATTAGCAAGTTTTTAAGTCAGACAAAGCTTTTATACTCAGTGATCCCGCCTCAAACATTCAACAAATCAGCCAATCAGCCTAACACAAGGTGGTGAATCTCCTCTTGCCACCTTTACTTACCCCTCACCAGGGACTCCTCAGGATAGATGAACTGGGAGGGCCTGATATGGTGGTGCTGTTTTAGCATTGAAAGTGGTTTGAAACCAATCAGAAACAAACCCGGAGAATCGAACCGTTTTAATTCTTCTGTTTCCTCTTTCTCCAGCACAATCTGTCGGTTTCCATATGTCTAAACCAGGGAAGAGCAGATGATAGTGCTGCCAGCACAAAGAAAATTGGGAGGGAGGGGGGTGGGGGTTGAAGAGGATGCAATTGCCGTCTTCCATTACTGAGAGTTATAGACAAGACAGAGTAAACTCTTCCTTAGTGTACACTAAAATGGGAAGTCACAGTCTGTGACCATTATCCCAAGGGAAATTCTACTTGAAGATTAGCAACATGCACTTTTATAACATAATGGTTAAGCCCTGGGTCAGAGAAGCTATCACATCTCATTCTTGATGTTCTCCAGAGCTGTCCCAAACAAACCCTGAGTGACTTGACCTGGTTTTGAGTCTTGCTCTGGGCTGGGTTGGACCAGACAATTTCAAAGGTCATGTCCAACTCTAAGCTTGCTTCAGCAGATGCACGTCAGCTACCCACTCTTGGCAAAAACAGTGACTGAGAAACAACACTTCTAAAGTGTGATTCATGCATCACAAAATCAAAATCATATTATAGTCCAGCTGCTGAATTTAGACATCAGGCAGGGCTTAATGCTCAGCTTTCTGTTCATCTCCACTACTTTAGTTCAAGAAACTAATTCCAGGATAAATAAACTTAGTATTTTATCTTAAGAAAACAACTTTAAAAGCCTTTAAATGTGGAAGGACACACAAAGTGCACTTGTGACAGTAGGCCTAGGAGCTGTGTAACCTGCTTTGAAGTAAGACTGTGCCTGAATAGAACGTGACATTCAATTTACATCACCTGAACTATCAAGCAGGAAGGCAAAGCAAAATGTAACAAAAAAATACAATGGTAACATGCCTTTTGTTTGGAAAACAGCTTCAACTCCCCCTGTGGTTCACACTTGTACAATTAACAAATGGGCAAAATCTATTCCTAATGAATCAGAAGATAACAGGAGCAGTGATAATACAGGGTCACACAAGGTCAGGCTCTGACAACCTGGTTCTGCCTTACAGAACTGTGTTCCTGAGTGCACTTCCACCAGCAGCTATGCCTTCTCCTGACAGTCAGGCCAGAGAAACAACCCATTCTCACTCTGCAGAGCTCACAACATGACCAGGCTGTCCCCAGAAGCATACAGGTACAAAGATTTCTGTACCTCATCTTGAAAATGAAACGCAAACAAAAGCAGCAAGAGAATCAGCATCTCCCACACACACCAGAGACAGGAAAAAGCAGGCACATAATCAACACTTTACCTGAGCCCTTTTTGTGTCACTAGGCAGGAGCAAACTGCCTGTTTTTCCATTAAATGTCCTCGTTTTTGTTTTAACTGGTTCATTTGTTTCCCGATAAAGCTTCACTGGATATGGCTTATAAGCTTTTTGAATAAGGTTGTAAACTCCAACAGAAAGCGCCAGATCGTTTCTCAGATACAGATTTAACCTGGGAAAAAGGACATACAGACTTGAGAAACTATTGCAAAAGAAAGTCACCTCCTCAGGTAACTTAATTTTCTCTGACCTCCTCCTGTTCTCCTCCCTCAAGGCCACATGTATCCTTCGAAACATACTATTTTTGTATAACAGTACTCTTGTAATGTGGTTGCTTCTGGTCATAAAAATTATCTAAACATAAAAATTTACCATATTTCTTTTACTTTTTTTTTCACTCAGAAGGGCAGCTATGCTCAAGCATGAGGGTAAGTCCACATTTGGGTACCCCACTTGTCCTTCACGTAACATGACCTCTGAATTCTCACAGCTGTTCATGCAGAATGCAAAAGTCCCCAAAAGAACCCCACTAAGACAAATAATACCATGATTTAAGAAAAAAAAAAATCAGAAGTTAGAGAAAAATCCAGAAGTAAAGGTTTAAAACTAGAAGTTAATCTTCAAGTTCTGAGGGCACAACAGTGAATTACTATGAATGTTACTTTCTCTTCTCTGAAAGATATCAGTGGTATGGGATCCTTCCCGAACAGTTATTAGAAAACCTGAGGAACATTCCCAGAAAAGGAAAATAAAGCTGTGAACAGGAAGAATGCCAATAACAACAGCTCAGGTTGGGATACCTTTAAAATACTTATTAAAAAACCCCCCTAGGCCTTGAAGTTCATTCACTTCCACATCATTCTATGAACTCACGCATTAAAAAACCATCTGTTAGGGAGTACGTGGTTCCAAAAATACTTTCTATCTGCTTTGTCAAGATCCTTTTAATCCTCTGTAAGTATCTCTAATCTTTCACTAGGAAATATCAAGGCTGTGTGAATCCACACTAAGTGCCTAGCCAGAACAGCCATATGTAACTATTTAATAACAGGCCAAATACATCACATTCAGATGATTTTTTTTAAGTTAATATTAGCAAGCAAAGCCTCATTTCAATCAGATTTCAATATAAACTACTTTCCATGTTGTGGATTTTTAGGTAAGTATTAGGTTGCGATGTAATTTTTTGACAAATGATCATTTCAAGGTCACTACCGGAGAAGTCACACAGAGGGAAAAAAGAGACCTATCTTCATTCTCTGCTCGTCCACCAATGACAAATATCCTTGCAAGCTATGGAAGAAACACCAACCTTGAACTATGGAATTAAGGTTGCAGAATGCAAGCACTGACACCTTTAAGGACCAATCATTCCAGAAGAGGAAGGAGAGATGCAGTCTAAAAATAACATCAGGTGCCTCTACCGAATGATATCATAACTAGGCACAAACCTGACTAAAGCCCGTTTCCTTGTCTCCTTTGCTCGCACTTTCTTCATGAGATGTTCCAGTTTCTCTGATTCCTTAGGCTGAACCCCTAGGTCCTCATCCTCTGCTACATTTATAATATCCCTGTAGAACAAAGAGATATCGAACCCCCCAGGCTTCTTCAAATGCATCAAGTCCAGGATGATACCTAGAAACAATGTGGTTGATAAGAGGAGGATCAGAAACTGCTTTTTTCTTACATCATCATGTTTCTCAGCACTCACAGACTTCTTTACCTACACAAATAATCTATGCAAGAGTAAGCTCCAAATTGTCACCTGCACCAGATAGAAAATTTTATACGGAAAAAAAACAAAAGGTATTCTTTAACTTCAGTCAAAAAAATGCAGCATAGAAAACGTTTCCTCCCTAATTAAGAATCTGGACAGTGTTGCATATGAAACAGCTCTGACAAGCTCCTATGTTATGTTATAAAACATAATCTTACCTCAAGCAAAAAGTAATAAGTTTTGAAAATCCCCTTTCCTTTAGTTATAGGGCCTAAGAAAGGATGAAGGAAGCCTCACAGCTACTAGATCCAGGACATATGCTGAACTCCAAAAACACTGGTTCTCTTAGCTACACAGCTGAACTAATGAAGCACTTGCTGTCTAATCCCTGAGCTCAGGTTGATGTTCTTTAGCTAATGCAAAATGAAGCCATTAAAGTAATTTTCCTTTTGTGTTGACTTCGTGTTATTATTCCCAGAAAATGGTACAACAACAACAAAGAGTTTGTTTTTCTCAGCCCTCTGATATCCCAATTAATGCTATCAAAGTAGAAAAACAGATCCCAGAAAGTAAATGCAAGTTATTGGATACCAGATCAGATAACAGATTTTCTAATTTTTAGAAAGCTTCATAAGGATTCCCCAGTTCTAATGATTTTTCATTCTTTTTCCATCACAAACTTCCAACACAGTTAACATCCGCTGCAAGGATACAACACGTTTATTCTGCCTGATATTAAAGGGGAAAATAATGACCTGTATCTCTCAGATCACCAGCTCTGGTCCTGGCCAGCTTGGCTTTAGCACTGTCATTGGCATGAGGGTCATCCTCGTTGGTGAAAAGCATGATCCTTTTGTGGCTCAGCCTGAGTCGGACGTCACTGAAGAGATTGGAGCAGGCCCAGAGCGCTTCACCCAGGGAATAGTCAGCACTGTGGCCAAAGCTCTCGCGGAAAAGCGCTCGTCCTTCATCTCCCCTGTATTGGTCCAGCTCTAGAACACGCTTTGCACCTAAGGGGTAACAGCATTCACGTGCATTAGAAATACTGAGGGAAGCACCACAAGCTCTTCTAAATGTGCCCCTTGGGTGCCTCACCTTGATGTCCAGGTAGTGTCCCCAGCACCTCTATGCGGTGCCCTTGCAACACCTGGCTGAGAAAACCGTTCAGCACTGCCTAACACTTGCAATATCACAAGCCAGTTATCACTTAAAGCACCCACCGAGGCTAAGAGGACACAAAGTGCCCTGGCACCAATGTGCCTTTCCTTCCTGTTGGGAAGGGAAACAGGCAGGGATCAAAGTACTGCAAACCCTCTCCACTGAAAGGACAAGTGCTGAGCAGGAAAGGGAGCAATGGCACCAGCTGCAGAGGCACAGCAGACTGCTGCACCACCAGGGAAAGCAGAGGAGCCTGAAATACAGCCTGCATCTCCGCAGTTCGCTGGGAGGGTGGAGAGCTTCTCCTTCCTTGCCCCTCATGTCAGAGAGAATCCACGCAGAGGTCAGACACAGCTCATGGGTCACCACATGGAACACAGCAACACCCAGGCCTTCTTACAGCTCTGAGGGTGGCTCCAGCCCAACAACTCCTTTTCCCATCTGTCTAACAGAAGATTCTCTGGTTTCTCCCATTACTTTGCAAAGGGAGACAAGCTTTCATTTTTCAGCTACTGCATTCTGCAGAGCTTCTTCCTTTGTCCTTCTCTGAAACTCTGAAAATGAACTGAAACTTAAACACTGAAAATTAATCAAAAATGTCTTCCCCTCCCTCTACTGCTTTATTTTCATCTTCTCAGCTGCCTTTTAATTAATAGCCCAAGTGTTCATAATTACATAATCCATAATAACTAATTCTAGTATTTCTTCCTTCTCCAGAGCACACTGCTCTCCAGGGGCAGAAAATATACAATTCTCTTCCATTTTAACAACACCCACCTTTCACCTGCACTGTTTTTATCAGCATGGTGAGGCTGTTGCCTCTGAAATGCAGAAAAAGGCAAGAAGGAGGAGGAAAAAGGATGAGCAAGAAGCATATGGCACTTTGCTGCCCCTGTGTCATTAAACCTGCAGCCCCTAGTTAATAAAATGAAATCAAATCTCCTCAGAGATAAAGACTACTATTAAAAGTTGCAGACAAAATCCCCCCACAAGACTCTCCACCGTCAGGGAATCAGTCACCACTAGCATGCAGGCTTTGCACTCCTAGTGCCTCTTCCAGTTCAGCAACTGGCACTCGTTATCAAGCACGTGCTATGTCATTCTAAAAAAATGAAAGAGTGAAACTCAAGAATCGCAGAACTTACTACGAAAATAAGAAATGGAACACCCTGAACAGGTCAGCATGTTGGACCACCTGTTCTAGCTGACCCAGCCTGAGCAGGAGGGTAATCACAGAATGACAGAATATTCGGAGTTGTAAGGGACCCACCAGGATTTTCAAGTCCAACCTTTAAATGAATGGCCTGTACACCAATCTTGTGTTATTGAGCACCGTGCTCGGACCAACTGAGCTAATCTCAGGGTCAGCCTCCAAAAATCCCATCCAGCCTCAGCCATTCTGTGATATTCTCCATTGGTTGCAATCCAAGTGCCTTAGCATGGACAGACACTTTTCTCAAGTGCAGCAGACACATGATGGGTTTTCAAGATCCTCCCACTTTTAGCAGATGTTGAGATCCAACTAGGTTAAGCAGACAGCAAGTAAATCACCACGTTAAAATATTAAAAACACAGAAAAGGGATCCAAACCAACTATTAGAGAAAGAGCTGAGCTCTCACAAAGTTTCTAAGATGTCAACAAATTTCTAAATCTATCCCCACCAAACAGCAACAACAGATTTCCGTAATACGAACTTATTTATCCAGTAACTCTGATTTTAGAAAGACCAGTTACTGACAATGCTACTACACTACTACACAGATTTCCCTACTCCATCTTTTTACACAACCTTCATACCACTTTACCTGGATTATCCAGCTCCTGAAGAACATAAACATGCTTGAAATCTGCCGAGTTCTTGTTGTTTTCTGTACCATAGAACACGACACTTAACAGGTCCCTGTCACTACTGATGATTTTGCTGGTATACACATTCCGGATGCACTGAAAAAAACGTACACAGGGTAAAATATGGGAAAAATNGACGGAAAAGGTGCCACGCCACGCCCCTCCAGTAGGAAGCCACGCCTCCCCTCTTCGCGGATTCGTTGCATTGGACGGGAGCTCCGCCCACGCTGCGCTCAGACTGAGGCTCAGCCAATAACAGGAGGGTTTGTCCTGTCNGTACACAGGGTAAAATATGGGAAAAATAATTTGCAGTAAAGGGTGTGAAAGTTTTGTCTTTGGCAAGTAGCAGTTTAGCCGTCCTCACCTGGATGGTCATGTCGAAGGGAACCTCTGCGTCCCCGTCGGACTCGAACATGGGCTTGGAGGCATCCACCAAGAAGATGAGGCTGTCCCGGCCCAAGAACTTGTTGTCCGCTACGGAACGGAGGGAAACGTTTTCAGCAGCGGCCCCCTCCGCCCGCGGACCCCCGAGGGCACGCACCAGGCCCCCGCCCACCCTCCGTGAGGGGGTGGGGGGGCCTTACCGACCGCCTCAGCCCCCTCCTCCTGCTGCTCCTCCTCCTCTTCGCCCTCCGGCCCCTCGCCCCGGTAGAACGCCCCCCACCCCGACATAGCTCCCGC
>WEIV01008284.1:367249-385875 GCA_013390005.1 Calyptomena viridis
GAGGGCGCACCGGCGCAGCACGGCTCGGGATGTGCGGGGCTGGCCCGGTGCGGGGGCAGTCGGCGGGGTTTGGCTGCAGCATCGCTGTCCCCGCTGTGAGCGGGACGGGCTTTGCCGGGGCGGCCGCTCCAGCCGCGCTGGCTGCTGCCTCTTCTCCCCCGTCTGCCCGTTGCCTCTGCGCTGCTGGTTTTTACTAAAGACGAATTAAAAGTTCCTTAGCTCCTGAAAGGAGGGACAGCTCAGCTGCCGACAGCTGCGGCGCCTTGGGACGAAGGCTGAGCTGGCAGAAAGGCGCCTGATGTTTACAAGGTTGCAGAGTCCAAGCGGCTCCATGTTGTGGCGAGGCCGGGCTGGGCTGGAGTTGGGCAGCCGTCCGGCCTCTCCTTCAGAGTTCGTGTGAGTCTGCTCTGTGTCTTGTCGAGAATGTGTGCTTTTACAAGTGAACGTTGGACTTGGGACACGAAGCAAACTTAGGTTTTGCTTGAAGTTTTGGAAGCGTGAATTAGGATTGCAACAAGAGAGTATTTTATACCTGTTACGTGTAGACTCTGGCCCGTGTCAGACCAGCAGTCTGTGTGGGATAGGACTTCTCAACAGGCTCAGTGTCTGAACAGATGGCTCTATGGAATCTTGTTTTACAGTTTTTTGGCATTCACTTCACTCATCTGCCCTACGAAGAGATTCTGTGCTTTCCTTTCCTGCAAGCTTAAATGAAAGTCCAGATAACTCTTGGCATGAAGTTTCATGCATGTCAACAACAGGCTTGCAAAGTTGAGAAGAAAATATTATAGAGATCATAGGTAATGTTCTGTGTTATCCAGACAGCTGCAACAGCCTTGAGAGATGGGTGTTTCCTGCACTGGATAACCTCAAAACTTTTTGTGTGGTCAGAGTGGCTTCTATTGTAGCCCTTAGGGAAGTAACTTTTCACCTGTTAGGTCATAATAGCAATGTTTTATCTTGTGCTTAGAGTTATAAATCTTAAGGTACAGATTATATTTGTGCAGGATTTGAGTTTTTGAGTTGAGCAGAACTTAACCAGTTTTATTTCAAATGTTGGTTCAAGCAAAGACTTCAACAGAAACAAGTTGTCACTATATGTATCTCCATGCCAGTCTTCACAGAGATCAAGCAAAGGCTTTTTAGCTCTCTTCTTACCCACAAAGTAAATCTTGGGTTCTTGTAGCTTTCCGAATTTCCACGTAAAAACACTTAATATGTGACTTCATTTTCAGTGCTTTATGTGCTCCCCAAACAAGAACGTGGAAGCTTTGCATTGTGACACAGTGTGCTGCTAAATTCTAGGAGTCTGAGCAAGGAAGAGGGAAAGTTAAAAGCCTGAATGCTTCTCTCAGTAGTAGGGGAAGTGCTGCTTGCTAATACTGCCTGGCAAATGACTGAGTTCAAACGTGTTCATGGAATGGGGCCAACTAGGCCTGCGTGGTCACAGTGACAATGCAGACTGCAGAATATTTGAGATTATGTGGATCCAGTGACATGATTTTCCATAAAACAAATCTCTCTTTCTTTCTGCCTTCCTTCTAGCTAAGTGGCTTCTGTGCATTTACACGCAGCTCTGTCATATCTCCAGGTGATTTTAGAAACCTCCCCAAGAGCAAAGTGATGGAGACAATACTCCTCTTGCCTCATGTATAGACCTTTTTTATTCTTGAAGAACAACAAAAACTGTTGCTATTTCTCTGTGTATCAATTTTAAGATAGTCAATAGCTATTTTTTCCATTTTTTTTTCCTCAATGATGTTCATAAAGTGTAGATCATCAGGGAAAGTCATAGAAATTGAAGAGGAGGACATTTCTTGAAGGACTTAGTGCTGAATGTTTGTCATCTCTACTTACTGTATTTTTTCCATTGATGCCAAGTTTGAAACAATGCTTTTGCTTTGAGTGATAATTCTGTAACGTTACTTATATTGAAATACATGTGTTTTAGAGAGAAAAAACTAAATAATTGATTGTGCTAAAATCAATTTCTAGCAGGTTCAAAAACAGCATCTCGGATCCCTTTGCCAGAGGGGGATGAATCCTGTCTTATGGGACAGACCAGTGTGAGAACATCACTGCACAGTGTCTTTAGTTGTGCTAATAGGATCCAGAGGTATTGTGGATTATGTCAGCACAGCATTCAAGGATCAGCTCCCACTACTAACTTTGTCAGTATCAGTTCTCTCTGTTGCCATTGAATGATAAACCTGGAAGGCAGAGCTGTACAGCACTGTTCATAGCAGGCTTCTTTTTCTTGACAAGTTTACTCTTTTTCTGCCCAGATTGCTTTTATTCTTCTTACCTTTCTGTAAGTTTCCTGTACTTTTTCAGTGAATATTTCTATTCTGAAGTATACGTGACCAAACATTGTAGTTTGGTATCAGACACAGCACATTTAATTTTTATGTTGCTCTACGTGCATCTTCTCTACACGTATTGTTCCCCCTTTCTCCCCCATTTTCAGTCTGTGACTACATTTGTCTATATAATCCAATAATATAACTATATAATCTATATATAACTATATAGTAACTATATAATCTATGTATAACTATATCATCTAATAATAAGAAATGTTAATCTGAATGCAGTAAGATCTCTGTTTTCAAGACAGAAAACATAATCCACCTGATTCTGTAGAGGGTAAAGAGGAAGAGAGAATAGTTCATCTTGCAGTGCTGATTTTGAAGTACATGTCCAAAGGCAGGGAAGTCTTTAAGGAAGATAAACTCCTATTGCATCATGGGCTTACAGGAGAATGTCATGCATCTCTCAAAGTTCTCCTGTCCTGTAGTTGAGGGTGTTGGTCTTGTGACTCACAGAATGAGCCAGGAGCTTTGTTAACCACAGTAGCTTTGGCTCAGCATAGTATAAATTAATGTGGAGTTGACTGGGAGTGTATATTGGTTGAAATCTGTAACTGGTGCATTCAGCTGTAGGGACTTAACAGCCCAGAGGGAATTGGAGCAAAGGTAACTGCTGAATGGAGGTTCCTTCTGCTTTGTTCCTTTTTTCCAGGCCCAGCACATTTCTCTGCCTCTCCTCCATCTGTTCTGAAAAATTTTGAATTGCTTCAGCGTGAGATTCCACCAGCTTTGCTCCAAGCATTTGCTAGGGATTTCATGAAAATCAAGTGCATTACCCTCCCCCAGTCTAGCCTATTTCTTGGTCTCTCCAGGCATCTCGTGGAGAAGGGAATTGGAGCAGGCTCCTCCCTCGCCGTTAGGTTTTGCTTTTTCTTGCTTTGGTTGAGCACCCTGGGTAGCACATAGGAGAATGTGCTTCACTAATTAGGGTAATTTTCAATTCAGAAAAGGCAGGAATTTTAATGGATCATCCTGAGGAAATTACAACAATATGCAAAGCAACGCACTGCTAGAAATACCCATGCTGGTTGACCAAATTGTATTGCTTTCAATTCCACAAGAGACCTCTTTAGAGTCTTTTTTGGTCTTCTTGGGCTTGCATAGCCATTGCAGAGCACAGATATGTTGTTAAAAATACTGAGCTTCCTACTACTGCTTTACAGCTCAAAAGGCATTGTTCTTGCACTGAGAGTTGGATGGCCTAAACTCTGCATGGGGTAGACTAAGCACCCATCTGCATATGCAATTCCTTACTTCATGTCTCAGAACTCTTCAGCCCTTCAGTCTAATAATTTGGGTTAATATACAAATGCCACTTTCATTTGATATTTAAAATGCACAGAATAATCTACAGTATTTGGCCCTCAAGATTAACAAATTACTGTGACGATAAAATAGATTGGTGAGCATCTAATCTCCCTTGTGCATGGCCTTCCAGATAAATCCAAGCATGGAAGTAATCCTGTTTGATTGTATTCTAAAATTATATGGGCTTGCTTGCTTCTTTCAAAATACCCCTGTATCCAAACAATTACAATCTCCTGAATCAGTTGTTCAACAAGCAAGTCTAACTACTTCATTCTCCACTTGCCTGTGACTCAGCTGAGGGTCCTGGAATTGTTTAATGCATTCAAATGTTATATTTTTCTCATAGGTTTCTGGCTTATGTAAGCACCGTGAAAGTATTTGAGCTGTGAATGTTATAAAGAAAAAACAGCAAATATTAAAACTTGTTCACTTTCCAGATGATACTCAGCCTAATTGAAACAAGTTGAGTCTTTCAGATGCTCAAGCACAAAGATCTATGCTGAATTGGCATCCCTTCCCAGGTTCTAGTAAGTATTTTTAGGAAAGAGTCATAGAAGCACATCTGCAAGTGAAAAAAAAAAAAAAGGTAAATAAAACTACACCCAAAGAAAACAAACAAAAATCCCTGCAAACAAAAAAACCCACCCAAAAGGGTCAAGTTTTCAAAGACTGACAGGCTGTCACCCTAAACTCTCACAACACAGTAATTTTTCATGTCCATGTTTGTGGTCTGTGACAAAATCAAGGTAGCTTGACTTGCTTAAGCTTGGAATGGAATCGCATCAAACTAAGCTGATTTGCTTTGCATCTCCTTCAGGCTGAGCTTGCACACAGGCACTTTCTGTGGGATAACTTGGCCGTGTGCACTAAATGTCGTGTGATTAAGTGTGTACATCTAAATTTGCAACAACCTTTCCTGTTCAACAGCCCCCTGTCCTTTGGCATATTTAAACTCTAACATCTTGCTGTTTCCCTGTTTTATCTGGATTAACAGAATCACAGAATGGGTAAGGTTGGAAGGAACCACAGTGGGTCATCTGGTCCAACCTCTGTGCTCAGGCAGGGTCATCCTAGAGCGCATTGGATGGGATTGTGTCAAGATGGTTCTTGAGTATCTCCAGTGAAGGAGAGACTCTACAACCTCTCTGGCCAATCTGTTCCACTGCTTGGTCACACACACAGAGTAAAGAACTTTTTCTCATATTCAGGTAGAACTTCCCGTGCATCAGTTTCTGCCCATTGCCTCTTGTCCTATTGCTTGGCACCACTGTGGAGAGCCCGGCTCCATCCTCATCACCCTCTCTTCAGATGTAGTAGGTGCCCAGAAGAGTATCATCCCATCAGGGCATTCCTGTTCTGTATTATGAGCACGTGCATCCTTTGGATTAGCTTTACCGTTGACATTAAGTGAAGGATAATGCCTGCAATTTAAGGCTGCAAAGGCTTTTACAGCTCCAGTGGAAAATACTGGAGAATTAAACTTTTCTATATAGTTATAGACAGCCTCAGGTTATGAGTACATGTGCTGGTGTTGGTGGCAGTACCAACATACAATTCTGCCCACATTGTGGTGCACAACAGGAGTTGGGAGTGTTGTGGCAAGGAGTGGAAGAGCATGAAATGTGATGATGTCAGCCAGTATCCCAGATGGTATGTGCAATCCCTTCTTCTAGACCACTCAATTGACTGTGGGATGTAAGCCCGATTGCACTGTAGGATTCTTTGGGGAGGTTCATGGCAAGCTTGAACTTATGTTTTTTTAAGCTGCATGGTGCTGACAAAAGCAGCTTTACTATTGTTACTGCTGGGGTGTTGTGTGTATCAAGCTTTCAGAGGCAGCAGGGAACATATTTTGTATCTCAGGGGCAATGTCAAGCAGAAAGCAAGGCATAACTCCTTAGTGCTGGCTGCCCTGATCACTTTACCTGAGCTTGTCAGGAGTGGCAGTGGTGGTGAGCTGTCACCTGGTTTGTGCAGTGTCCGAGTCTGGGAGAAGGGCAAGAAGAGTCATAGAGGAGGATCCTCATCAGAGGCAAAACTTTAGGAGGAAGATGGTTGTGGCCATGAAGGTTTGTACATAATCTCTTATGGGATGCAACAGACAAACAACACTGAGATTCTTGCTGAACAGCAGGAAATGAAGCTGCCTGAGTTGGGGCTGGAACTTCAAAAGCTGGTGGCCATTGACTTATTCCTCTGTGGGTCAGTTTGCAGTTGAGATGACAACAGCCAGCTCTGAAGCCTGGGATACTGCAGCAGCATTCCCAAAGTGCTTGGTCTTGAATGTCTCTGTGTGATGCATATGTGGCCACTTACGGCAGGTTTCTTAGGCTTGGGATTCCCCAACAGTGTAGTCATTGGAGACACTTGCACTGACTGACCAAGCACCTTCTGCCAGCAGCAGAACGGGGTTTTATTTTGTCTGCAGCAGGCTGGAGAACTACCATGGATGTCATCGGTGCTGCAGATCTGGCATGTGTTTTCCACAATGCCAGCTTGGTTAATGACTTACAGGAGCCAAGCACAAATAGCAGGTCTGCAGCTTCATTAAGATCTTCAAACTGGTGCTTGGCACAAACTGACCTAGCTAAGCAGCCTCAGACAGACCTGCCTTGTGAAGACAGGCAGCTTCACTTGCCAAAAGCTGTTCTGTTATTGCCCTGGCAGTTGCTGCCTGTGCACTGCTACAGATTCCATGTGTAGCAGTAAGGATTGGATTGCAGTCCAATGCAAAGTCTAATTCCTCAATTCTGATTGGGTTTTTTTTTTTCATACAATCAGAGAATTGCTTTGGTTAAAAGGAACTTCTAGAGGTTCTGTTCAATGTAGAGCTGATTAAAGCAGATTGTTTAGGGCCCTGTATCCCTGAGTATCTTCAAGGATTGAAATCTCAATTACTTTCTGGACCCCTGTCCCAGTGTTTGACCACCTTTATGGTAATTTTTTTCCCTCCTTCTTACTGAATTGGGAATTTCCCATTTTCCAAGTGACACCTGTTACCTTTCCCTGTGCATCTCTGAGTAGAGCAAGGGTCCCTTTCATCCATACCCTTTAGATACTTGTAGACAAGCACAAGGACTCTTGGCCTTTTCTTGAGGATGAACAGTTTTTTCAGCTCCTCTTCAATACAGTTGGTGCTCAAGCCCAGTACGTCAGTTTGGATCCCTTGTACTGTGGGGATCCAAAAGTCAACACAGCACTCCAGATGTGGTCTCACAAGTGTCAGATAGGGAGACAGAGTCACCTCCCTTGAGCTGCTGGCTGCAGTCTTGCTAGAGCAGCCCATTGTGTAGCCTTTGCTGCAATGATCTTTTCAAGTAAGTATTGAAATTGAAGGAGCAGGTCCTGGCAGCACCTGTGATGTCAGATCTGCTGTAACTCTTTAATCTGCATATAGAATCTTGCTACCAAGTGACAACTCTGAGAAAGCCTTTCATCGTTGTTTGCTGCTAATCTGTGTGAAAGTAAATATTAAAATGTGCTCTTTAAATTTAGCATGCAAAAGAGCAGGCACAATTCTAGTACGTGCTGCCTTTGGAATGGTTTGTTTATCTGCTCTGAAGGACAAAGGTCAGGTTTCTAGTGGAAGAGTTATTTATTATGAGCAAATGTATAATTGTTAATAGATGCACAAAATGCTTACTGTGCAAAACTAAGTGGCAGAGTCTATCATAGGCCATCTGCTAAAGTTAGGGCTGAAGTTACACCCTGCCTCACACGTTGCTGATGAGCCTGCAATGTCGCTGGTTTCTGGCAGCTCTAGAGTAAAAGGTGAAACCTCTGATGGGGAAGGTGTGGAACAAGGGCCAAAGGATTGAGGAGCACAATGGTGGGACACGCTAAAGGGCCATCAAATGCTCCTAGGATACTGCAACACACTGCTCTGCTTCTCTCATCATTGCTACTCTCTTTTGGCCTTCATCCTGCTCCATGCCTACGTTTCTGTGCAACAGGCTGACAGGGAATATGCTTGGTGCCTGGCTGTGATCCATGGGAGTGACAGATCAATCCACCTACTTCAAAACTACATGTGCTTGCTTTGACCGGTGTCTCTATTGTCACAACAGCCCTTCCCCTGCCTCCACTCTTACATGCCCCTTGTCTGAAACAGGCACCTATTTTGCTTCAGACTTAAGCGGGAAAAAATGCGTTAGTGATGGTTTTTCCTGTGGCAGAGGAACACTCAGTCTACCGCTTGGGTTCAAAAGATGCTCAAATGTCAGTGTACACACAGTTGTTACATTCTAAATCCTCTTTTCTGGGTGTTGCGCACCTTGCTGGCAAAATAAAGTAATAGCACATCTGTCACGTCACGCCATTGGCTACCTACAAGCTCCCAAAGGAGTACAATACCAGGGATCAAGCTTTTAGGTTATGGTAGATAAAATAATTCAGCCTAGAGCTGTAACAGCTGGTGACCTTTTGGAAAGAGGTTTAATCTTTAGCACAGAGAGGTTTAGGTCTCCCACTTCTAGGGAACTGGAATCACATTTTAGAAGGGACTTTTTCTCTAAGACAAAATTATATTATCAGTTTCATGGTGCCCAGTTTCATTGCTGCTGTGTTCTACAAAAACAGCGTTTTATAACTTGTATAAATTTCAACCCTGCACTTTTCTACCCCAGTTTCCACTTAAACTGCTAATTTTTAAGGGCAGAAAGAGGGAGGGAAAGAAGGAAACCATGGAATAGATTATAGAGGTCATCACCACCGATCATATGTTCAAGTCAGATCTCTCATCAGTTACTGAAAAAGAGAACTGAGTGTACTCTGAGGGCCAACTGTCTGCAGTTATGAAATCAGTGTCAAATTCAACTCTTCTGGTCCTGACTGAAGCCTCTAATTTTAGGTAACATTTTCCCTTTCTTGGTCTGTAGAAAAGCACCCAAGGAAGGTAAGCACTGGCAGGATAGGATGGCGTTGCCACTTCTGCATGCCAGGAGGGAAGAAGTACAATGGTAATGAGGATGGAGTAGTTCATTTGAAAGACATGGGTTGTTTTAGAAGCAACTCTGGGACAAAATCTTTGGTGTTGCTGTCTTGGTGAAATGATAAGCATGGTTCCTAGGTGATAGACAGAAAGTAGGCTGAAATCTGAACTATACATTGGTAATAACTCTTCTTTTCTCTGCATACAGGGAAACAGCTGGATGGCATCTGGTAAGTGACTAGATTTAAATGGCATAATGTGTGTAAAACACTGTGGTGTAGGAAGTATTTTTCAGTATGAGGTTATATATGCTTCAGATGTTAAGAACATTTTATTGTGTAAGAGAGACTAAGGTACTTGCTGTTCCTGAATACAGATTGATGGTAAGATGATGTACAGTCAGGTGCTAGTTAAACCTCTCCATTCAAAGCTCAGTGGACCCCATGGAAAAAAGCATTGTTAGTGCACCTGTACACTTTTTAAAGGATAGGATATTGTCCTTGTCCCAAATACTTTGTCTTGTAATTCCAGGCATGACTAAACATGAGAGTAAAAGAGCAGGTGGGAAGAAGGTATTACAGAATCAGGCCTTCTGGCATATAAGAACAGTGTCTGCATTCGATTACAAAACACCCCTCGGTTTGCTATAATTCATATCAAGAATTTTGATACTCTATCAGGAGTGGTTTGGGGGTTTTTTAAAGGCAAGAAAAAACCCAAACCTTTGTCCATCCATTTTGCTCTCTATTGATCCTTCTCCAGTGGTTGTCTGACCAGCTTCTCAGCCCATTAGGTGAGAGAGGCTCATGCCTGTGCTCCTAGCTAAGCCTGTTCTTTCCCAACCACTTGCAGTTACACTTTGCTTCCATATCCATTCATGTCCCAGCAGATCCTGTTCCTACTCACAGAAACACACTGACCTTTTCTTTCAGTTATTCCCTTCATGATATCCTTGAGCTCATAAATTTACCAGTGATTTATGTGTTAGGCTATTTCCCTTCTTCCTTTGTTTCACCTGGGTTTTGTTCTGTGTGGCAGGCATACCTCCATAATAGTCCATAAGGATGAATTCTTCTATGGCAGTGGAGGAATTTCCAGCTGTGCACCTGTAAGTGAAACTTAAATTTTCTGTTAATTTTTCATAGGGTTACTTGATCAGAATTGCTTGTGTTACTGTCTCTTAGAAAAGCAGCAAGAGACTTATAAATTCTTATAAATAGATGCTGCTTGCCATGGTTTTCCAGGCACTTTCTGCAATTCCAATTTCCAATGCACTTTCTGCAGCTGCATTGCCAGAGTGACACCTTTTCTGAATCTGTATTGTGAAGTTTCACATGAGAACTTTTTAAAATTTAAAAAAAAAGCCAAAACCATGATGCTTTTTCAGACCTTTCTGTTCTTGGAGAGCTAAAACGGATGGGCTGTTCTCAAGCAGAATTTTGCTATAGCTTAGAGCTTTCAGCCCAAAGAGCCAAATGTAACACCTGAAATGAAAGTTGCATGTTCTTCTCATTCTCTTGAGTGCAGAACTGGGCTTCAGCAGGTCTTCTTGCTTGACAAACATAACATAAGAGCCTCCTTTTATGCCTGGACAAGCCACAATAGGTCTATTCAGGAGAGTCCTCCAAAAGATTTCAGTCTGATCATTTGACATTGTCTTCTGGCTGTTAATTTTTACAGGGAGGGACACTTCTTGGCCCCCCAGACACAGTCGTTGACCTGGGGAACACTGAAGTCACTGAAGAAATTTTTCTGGAATACCTTTCCTCTTTGGGAGAATCCATGTTCCGGTAAGTAACAGCTTGTACTAGAAAATTTGTATACCAAAAAGGTTCAGGATGGAGGAAGGTGTTGTGAAACCAATCCACCTCACAAAGCTTTTGTCTGCTTAGTGTATTATTTGGTACTCTTCAAATATTGGGCTAGAACTGATGCAGCAATACACAAGGAGCTACCAGACAGGCAACCTCCTGGTGTGCCAGCCTTGAGCTAGGCTGGGAAAGCATTCTTATGGGAAGTCTTTCACACTGGTTTTTGTAAAATCAAATAATGCCTGAAAACCTTTTGAGAGAATCGCCAGGGAAAATGAAATCTCTCAGTAAACAGTGCTTTGCCCCATGAGTCATAGGTGAAGTGCTGTAGTAAAGCTGCCAACTTTCACGAGTGAAAGCAAGGTCTTGAGTGAGTCTACTTCTCACAAGAATAGGAAACTGTAGCATTTAGTGTTCTGTCTATCTTTCAACCTCAATAATTCCTGTGATTTCTCGTTACTCCTTCTATTGTTTTAATTGAAGAAACCTGACCTCACTTATCCTCCCAAAACTCGTTGTATTAAAGTCAATGATGCAGAGAGATGTCATTTTCCACCCTGAATCAATTGAATTTGAGGGTGAGTTTATGTCTGTATTTCATCTATTTACCTTAGAATTCTTTGGGAGGGGCAAATGCTTATGTAAGAAGATGTTCTTGCTTTATTGCCGAGTCTGTCTTTTTATGTTTTAATTTCTTTTCTGTGGCACAGAGGAGAGTCTTACAACCTCTTTGAACATAACTGCAACACCTTCAGTAACGAAGTGGCACAGTTCCTGACAGGAAGAAAAATTCCTTCCTACATTACTGACCTTCCATCTGAAGTTCTTGCCACGTGAGTACCGATACCCCTCCTCTCTGTAGCTGCTTCATGCTAATGCTGAAACATGACAGAGCAAGCAGTACAAGTTTCTGCTGACTCTGTCTGAGAACCAGCACCAGATTAAGGAGAGAATGCCATTTACTTGAACACTTACAACACTCTATGACAAATGCTAACTGGCACTGATATTACAAAGAAGATGGGAGAAGGTTGTTCTTCTGCCTTTAACTTAAACTAGTTATTTTGTGGTGATCTCTTAAATGGGAGCAGCTAGGCACAGAAAGTTTCAGAAAACAGTGTGAGTTTGTTGCTTCTCTAAGCACTGTAATTGCAGCAGAGGTGTCAGCTTTGCTTGTGAAGAGGCAGGGGAGATGTAATCTTAAAATTAATGCTACAGTTTTAAAGCTAGGACTGGGTGGAAAAAGAGGGTATGAAAAAGAGGAAATTAATTCCCACCTGAAAATTCAGATAACTTCTTTTTTTAAAACTCTTAGCTAATGAGGATCTCAGTGGGATGATTTGAGCTCCATCATTTAGGTCTTATTTCTCATAACAATGGTATAGCACATTATTTGAGAGACATGTGTCTTCTACCGTGGGCTCTTACCACATCAGATCTCTGAAAATCTGTAACAGAGTGAGTCATGTTGAAGGGCAAACCAGGTGCTACAGATTGCAACAGGAATGATTCTGTGAACCATTGTTTTTAAGGGAGCTAGAGGCTATTCTGACAGGCCTCAATACTGATGTACTTAATAAACACTGCAGTTGCATAACAGGGATTTCGTTTGCACACCTAAGTAGAATGAGTTACTGAAAGCTAGTTTTAGACACTGTATTACCACATTAGTAGTCTAGGCATGTTAAGACTCAGAACTAGCTTACATAAAATCAAGTTTAAGTTCCTTAGTTATTGAACAGTAAACTCTCTTTGTTAGGTTAAATTAGTTTGCTTTAGTTTGTAGTGGAAGTCTGTTCTTCAAATTTGTTTCTACAATGTTGGTTTGATTGCACTCTAGGAAGTGAGTGAGCTTCAGTAGTAAATGGGAGCAGTGGTTAATCAAGTAAACTATTTGAGATATTTATTTTTGTATCTTTTCAGACCTTTTGGACAAGCTTTAAGGCCCCTCCTGGACTCCATCCAGATCCAGCCACCTGGAGGAAATACCTTCAGCAGACATAATGGACAGAGCTAACAGGAGTGACCCAGTGTGCCCAGCCTCACCAGGCCTCTTCATTTTTAAACATGAATCTACCAGATTTCTATTTTATAATTTCCCATCAGAATTAACTCTAAAGAAGTTACAAGACAAGTTTTAAATTTTCCTAGGGAGAGGATTTATCAGGGTGCATGTAAGACAATGCTACCAAAAAGATTGCCATAATTTCTAATAGCATTATACTAATTTATAAAGGCTGTCTTGTCCAAGTAGGCTGACACTTTCTACATAACTCCTGTGCTGGTAAGTGGGAATTCATTCCACGAACATTCAAGGGCCCATCACACAATCTGAAGTAAATAAGGGGATGTCCTAACGATCCTTGCAGACTTGCATCTCTTTCTCCTGTCACTGCCTGTATTATGAGGGGTATTTGCTGAAGTCTGTAGCAAATAAGTGAAGAGAAGTATTGATAGTCTGGGCAGTGGAGGTGTCCTAGGATTAGTCTTCTGCATATTTCACTGACATAATGTTATTTGCTCAGGGGGAAAAGCTGAACTCATCTGACTAGAATATTTGCAGTGACACGGCTGTGTGGGAAAGGTGATGAAGCTGAACTGTGTGTCAGTGTCACACTCAAAAGCTGAAACTTGATGGAACTTGCTGTGATGGGAGGGAGGCTGGAACAAGGTTACCAAGAACCTTGTAATGCCAGATCCAAGAGTTATGGGAAATAACTAGCTGAAAGAACAGAATCTCATGAGCAGAAGTGGTAGAAACAAATTTCAGGTGAAAATAAAATGAAGGGAAATGCTTCCTTTTCTCGCTCATAAGCTTATCAACAGATAGAACTTTGTTAACTATTTACCTTTGCATAAGAACTGTCGTTTTTTGGGTTTTTTTCCTTACTCAACCAGAGTTACAGTACAGTACAGGAAGAACAGCATGGAAACTGCATGGTAATAAAAGTTGGACCAATTCCGCTTTCAATATCCAATTGCAGACACAGTAGGAGTTCCAACTTTCGTTGATATTGCTTCACTTTCCAAAGCAGTCAAGCACATCAGAGAGGGCTCTGCTTAAGAGAAGTAAGTGCTAGGTCTCCCCAAATGTAAAGAAAATGAGGAAGAGTAAAATTAAGCTTTTCCACAGAGCAACTGAGGTTTTTGGGAAACCTGCAGAAGCAGTTCTGTCCTTATATTATATCAATACTGCATCTTCTAGTTTAAGATTTTTATAGCTTTGCAATTATTTGCAGTGGGAAAAGAACAGGGGAAGGAAAGAATAGGCACACTGTTTTCTTTTCATGCATGTATATACACTACTTTCCTGAATAATTTTGTAGCAGGTACATTTAGGAAAGAATATGAGAAAGACGTCGGACAAACCCCAAAATATTGCTGATACTCCGTAAATGTGGACTGCGTGTCCCAGATGCTGCTGAAAAAGCATCTATGCAAATGTACAGGCCTTTGTCCAGTGCTTTGTTGTGTAAAGTGTTGTTGCAAGTTCAGTCCTGTGTCTCAAACTTCCTGCACCAGAAACTTTCAGCACACCCGAAGGAGACATCTTTCCTCTGCTGGGTTCTTTCTCCCAGAATAATGCAGTTTGATAAGTTTCTCGCACTATTACTCTGTGTGCACTATAATGGTTGGTATTTCTGAGGGGATGGAATAGAGGAAAACTGCAGTTCTGTCACTGTCAAATACTCTGTTGCCCTGCACCTTGTGGAGCCACTGCACAGATGGAAATAGGGTACTGTCAGTTACTTCTGCAGTTTTGTGTGTACCTGCTTTCAGTGCACAGCAGTGGCCCCTGCAGCCCAGATGCTTGTTTTCCTTGTCATTTTCTGCTTGTACCATCACCTTCTCCTTAAGCATTTTATTTGATGGACTGGACTTGGAGATAGCTGTAGCAGTTAGTACAGATTGCTTTATACAAAAGCTTTCAATCAATCTTTCCTCCTCGGGGCATCCTGTTTGCAGAAAGCATTCTATAATAAGTCACTTATGAATGCCTTCTGATGCCCCTGGACTAAGGTTTGTTTTCTGCTAAGCCATACCTTAGTTTTCCTGTTTAGTATGTGTAGCCTCTCCAGTCTTTTCTCATACCTATTCTGTGAAGAGTAACCAGCCTCTCATCTTAATACACACATGACTGTGCCACAAAATGCTGTAGATCATGTTAGAGATCTTGGAGCTTCCTTAGTTGAGCAGGTATAATCGAGTTGTGCAGCCCGATGTCTAGGTATGCTAGTTTTGTACCTGCAGGCAGCACAGCTGTGCTTGTTTGTCTGTCAGCAAACTCTGCAATTCAGGTGCAGCTGCCTGTGGAAGCACTGGTGCCATGGTTTCTGCCCCACACTCTTGCACACGAGGATATGCCCTGTATGTCCACTACTTCAGCTGTTCTGAGCCTGGTTTCTGCTCGGTTGCCTACTTCAGGACTTCTTACATCCTCTCAGGGGGCAGGAAAATAAAGGAAGGTGTTCACCCCATGCATTTTGCAATCTACCTTTTCACCTCCTGAGCAGCCCCTTCACAGAGATGATGCTCCTACTTTAAGGTCACTAGGTAAAATTTCACTCAGCCATGTACTGTTTGCAATAGCCAGGGAGCTCCTGGAGGGCCTCCTGGGCTTGGGATGTACTCTTGTGTTACATGGCAAAAGAGCTGTAGGAGGGAATCCTGTTTGCTTGGTCTTACTGGGTAATAAGACCCCTGTACCCTGTTGGACTCTTAGGAAACCCATTTTCTCCAAAGATGGTTATGTATAAATTGCAGGACTGTGCCCTCAATGTTCCACCCAGCCAAATATAAACCAGACTGAGAAGTGAGTGTAAGTGTATGTAGGTGACAGACTTCAGATTGACAAAGGAGCAGGGAAACTGAACTCCTGAACGGGAACAGAACTCCTTTGCCCACACTTACTGTTCTGTCTTGTATTGCTGGGGTTCCCCTGTGCCATTTTAAAAATGTTAATAATGTCTTTAGGCAGAAAGTGATGTTTTGATTTATTTGTGGGTTTTTTTCTATTACAATAAAAAGAAATACAGCAAATGTTCCTGTTTGAATGCATGTGCCCACACAGCTATCGAGCAAATACAGCTGACCACAAGTGATCATCTTCAGTCTGATCCCAGCTGGGAAGTGCAGGATGACAAACTGTCCAAGCAGTTTGTGCCAGGTACTGGTACTGGAAGTAGTGGTGCCTACTGCTCTTTGCTTGAACTGGCCACAGGAAATATTCAAGTTTGGGAACATTTTCCTTCTGTAATTACTGTAGTATCTAAAGCCATACTCCTGAGGCTTGACACAGCTTGGATGAGCTGAAAGATGATGTTCTGTCAGCACAGGTTTTGTGCAACCCTTGCTCATCTAAGTGTGTTAGAATGAAGTCTCTAATGTCTGCTGTTGAAGAAGAGGCCCAACAGAGTTTAAACATGGGAAACAGCTCTAACCTTGATGCTGCTACTTCAAAAGGAATAAAAAGCTAAAAAGCAGTAGACTAAGAAGTAGACTTCATGCCTGAGTTCCTCTGGAGCTGGAGAGGAGATATTGGTGAGGATTATGTAGTACTGCCCAAAATATCTGGCTCTGGGGAAGAAATTAATTCTGCTTGGTTCGGCCATCTGCATGCTTATTGATGGCATCCAAATGATAAACCACACAGTTTGCTATTTGTGTAACAGCTGTATCAGCATAATACAGAAGAGGTCTTGTAACAGAAGGGGCTTGTAACAAAGATGCATGCTTGTGGTTATTCTGGGCTGTGTTATTCAGACGTGCTGGTTTTGTCAAGTACTAGTACTGGCCCCACGTAAAATACCTGCAATTGGGTATTTTAAAATTAAACTAAATTTTAATCTAAAAAAAAAAAAAAAGGAAAACCTTGACCTTACTGGCAGCCCTAGACACTGTAAGCCAGTGCTCACAGCAGCTTACCTTCTAAATTTCAGACAAAATACATGCCTTTGCTGCTAGTAACAGATTTTATTCCTGATGACAACTGCTGCCTATCCAAGCGACAATCAAACAAACATATCAAGAGTGGTTGAAGTGCAAAGTGTTAAATAACCAGGACAGCCACAGTGGCCCTTTTCTCAGAACTAACCTGGATGGAGGGAACAAGCACAGCTGTGTAGAGCTGTGCACTTCATCAACAGGCAGGCTTATGCTCTCAGGGAAACCAAGATGTCCCAGGTCCCCACCGGCTGATACCAAATGGCCATGGAGGTGCTGGGAGAGGTGTTTTGACTTGAAAAGGGTTCCTAAAGTGGTGTGACAAATCAGCTGGAGAAAGCACAGCAGGTAGTTCAAGTTTTGGAAAGCTCTCTTGGTAGCATAAACTCGATGGCACTGCAGGAGTGTGAAAATGAGAACGCTGGCTGAATTTTAGCAGACTTCCCAATTCTGGAAAGTGCCCCGAGGTGGCAGTGCTGTCTTGCTGCACAGGGATGCACCTGAGGCAGGGGAGGGTGGCTGGGATGTCCATAGTAATGTCAATACAACAGGCAAGGAAAGAGGTGTCTCCCAGACAAGAAAGCTGCAGGTAGGAGCAGCCAAGACAAGACCATGGGGCAGCTTGGGCTACAGCAAGAACCTGGTAGCAAGAACGCTGCAATGCCACGGCTGCAATAGGTGGGAGCTGGCAGGCTTTCCTAACTCCATGTCTCTTCCACCCAGACATGGGAAGTCTCATCTTCATACCAATCATGATTTATGAAAAATAAAGGCTTGTATTGCTGAAACCCTGGGAGTTCGCTGTGTATCTGACCCCATAGTGGCCTTTTGAGAGCCCTGGGCATTAGCTCACAGCTCTGCTGCGTGGGAGAACAGTTCTTTGGCTTCTGGTACTCCAGCACCCCGAACCCGTGAAGGCATCTCTGCTCACTAAGTCAGCACACTATGGTAGGCATGCTTTGAAGTAGTCATGTTCTGGAGTAAGCACCCACACATTAACTGAAGATATATGTAACCATACCTAGACAAGCCCTATAAATGAGCATAACTTGAAACTGAACCAAAAATTTAATCCTTAATTGTGTACAAACCAGGTGGGTGCTGGGAAACCATTCTGGGAGCTTCAATGCATCTGAGAAAAGAGTCCTGCTTTCCAGAGGTGGGAGCCCGTAACTGTGGTCTGATCCAGAAGGCCCCATAGATTGTGATTCTGCAGGAACATCATTGCTGGAGCACATAACACTTGTAATACCCATCCAAGACTGCCTGACTCATTATGTTGCGGAGAGAACTCGCGGAAACTGTGGAAATAGCTGTCCTGGTGGCATTAACTGTTGGAAACAATGAATGTCTCCCCCAGAAAGTAGCTGAGGATGTTTGGTAAACCTTACCCTAGGCAATGCCACAGAGGTAAATTATTAACATTGTTTCTGTACATCCCCCCTTCACTGAGAGGGAGCAGGAAAATCATAAACCACAAACAAAAAACCACGAAAATCTGTGAAGCCACCTGGATGCTTCCTTTTGAGAGGAATCTGGTGTAGAACTGGGAAAAGGAATTGGACAATATCCTGCAGCAAATAATACTGAGGAAAAAACAATCAGACCATAAAAAATATCTCCCCCAGTTCCAACCTAGCTCAGTACTGAGCACCATTGTGAGAGAAAACACAAGATAACTGTTGTGCAGAAAGCATTGAATGTTCCACACAGGTTGTTTTTTATTTTGGAAAATAATTCAAGAATTATTGTAGGAGATGGCAGATGGCTATCCACTGTCACATATCACTGTCACATATTAAGCCAGCATAATACTGAGCTATATGAATATGATCTGACCAGGTGGTCTAATTAAATCCTGAATTAGCGGGTGAAAGCAAAAATTACTGGCTTTGTGCAGAGAGTATTTTCACTTCTCCAGTGGAAATATTAGCTATGAATGGCATCCTACTGGAAATGCAAAGTGAGACAGTGTGTGTGCTGCTCCCGTTCCCTTCGCTAGGACACAGAAACCCCCAGAGGAGCTGAGCTTACCAGGCAGCTCAGTCCAGCCCCACAGCCCCTCAATTCCGGGGGGCACTGCAGTTATAGTAGCAAAGGTGAAGACAGGCACCCCTCACACCCTCCCTTCCCCCAAATTCCCAGGTCCTTCGTTAGGGCTCTAAAGCAAAGGATTTAAGGAGAGACCCGCGCGTTAAGGCATCACTGGAGAGACCGTGGAGCTGCGGGGGGACCCGAGCGGTGCCCGGGAGCGGCCGCACGTCC
>WEIV01008286.1:14501-27611 GCA_013390005.1 Calyptomena viridis
GGGGGGGTGAAGGGGTGGGTGTTGCCGGGGCGGCGCCGAAGCGTCGCGGCACCGAGTCGCTTCCCGACGTCGCTTCCCGACGGGGTAAAAAATGGGATGAGGTGTTTTCCCGGGCTCACCTGAACCCCTGCTGGTTCCAGGCCTGGCTGTACACGCCGTAGGTGGGCACCTGCCACCCGTTGGGCACGTACTGGCCGAGCTGGGCGCCGCTGTACCACTGTCCCCACTGCCCGTAGGGAGGAGGGTAACTCAGCTGGTTCTGTGGGAAAACACGGGGTCAGGAATGCTGGGATCATGGAATGACACCTTGTGTGAGACCGGTGTGGCCTGGAGGATCTCCAGGGGTGAGGCAGCCAAAGGTTTTTTGGGAAAGGAGGAATTCCTTCCCAATATCCCAGCTGTGGCAGTGGGAAGCCATTCCCTGTGTCCTGTCCCTCCAGCCCTTGTCCCAAATCCCTCTCCAGCTCCTGGAGCCCCTTTAGGCTCTGGAAGGGGCTCCAAGGCCTCTCTGGAGTGTTCTGTTCTCCAAGCTGGACAATCCCAATTCCCTCAGCCTTTCCCAGAGGGAATCCATCCCTCTGATCAACTTCATGGCCTCCTCTGGATTTGCTCCAACAGCTCCATGTCCTTCCTATGCTGGGGATGCCAGAGCTGGATGGAATTGTGGAATAGTTTGGGGTGGAAAAGTCCAGCCATTCCCCCAGCACTGCCAAGGCCACCACTGACCATGTCCCCAAGTGCCACATCCACAGGGATGTTAAATCCCCCCAGGGATGGGCATTCCACCCAGCTGTCCAGCCCTTTCCACGAGGGAATTTCCCCAATATCCAACTAAACCTCCCTTGGAGCAGCTTGAGGCTGTTTCCTCTCATCCTGTCCCTTATTCCCTGGGAGCAGAGCCCGACCCAGCTGGGGTTGGCGGGATGTTTATCATGGAATCATGGAATTGTTCAGGTCGGAAAAGCCCTCCAAGGTCATTGAGTCCAACCCCTACTGCCAAGGCCACCACAGATCATGTCCCCAAGCGCCACATCCACAGGGATGTTCCAGGGATGGGGACACATGGCTGAACAGCCCTTTCCACAAAGGAATTTCCCCACTATCCAACTAAACCTCTCCTGGCACAACTTCAATCCATTCCCTCCCATCCCTTGTTCCCTGGGAGCACAGCCCAACCCCCTTGGCTCCCCATTCCTGTCAGGGACTTGGAGAGAACTCCAGCTGCCCCCTGAGCCTCCTTTTCTCCAGCCTCCCTCAGCTCATTTCCATTTTGCAGCCCTTAAGCCATTAATTAATTACTTAACGAGCCCGACCTGCTGCACGGGGCTGGCCATGTCTGGGGTCTCCTTGCCCCAGTAACACTTCACCACGTGGCCCTCGATGGTGGTGCCGTTGACGGAGACGATGGCGTGAGCTGCACTCTCGTGGGAACTGAACCTGTCGGGATGAGGTTGGGACAACAGGAATGACTCCCTCGGGAATAACAGCTGGGAATAATCCCGAGGGGCCCTGCTAGCCCGGGATGGGGTTGGGGTCTGTCAGGAGCTGCAGGAATTGTCCCTGTGCCACCATGGTGGGTGGGGCTGGGTTTTCCCGTCTCCGTGTTGTGATTCTCCCTAAATAAACTGGAAAATTAACGAGGAGAGTGATCAATTTATATTTTTTGTAATCTGAAGCCTCATCCATCAAGAGGTGAGGATGGTTTTGGGAAAAATCCAAACTCAAACTGCTTCAGTCACTCCTCTGTGATGACACAACACAGCAAGGCCTCGTATGACAAAGGGCCTTGCACTGGATTCCAGGGTTTTTCTGGGAGGGTGGTGGAAAGAGACATCCCCAAAAAAACCCCACCCCCTCCAGAGCTGCCTAAAACCAGCCTGAGACCAACTCCCAGAGGCTCCCACATGCCTGGAATCCCCGGAGCTCCATTGCAGACCCCCCTGCACACTCCCAGCATCCCACCTACCGCACGAAGGAGTATCCTTTATCCGGGAACACTCGGATCTCCATGATCTGCCCGAAGGGGGAGAAGGTCTGGCGCATCAGCTGCTCTGCAGCAGGAAGGACAGGGAGCAGCGTGAGGCCCCCGAGGGGTCCCAGGGACAGGGGGACACAGGGGGGTCACGTACCTGTGAGGCCCGAGGTGACCCCCCCGCAGTACACGGTGCAGTTGCTGGGGCTGGACTGAGTGACCACCTCGTCGTAGGACAGTTGTTTGGTGTTTGCTGGGAGAGATGGGAAAGGGATTTTCAGTGGATCCGATGGGAATGGTGGGGAAATTACAGTCCTGACTGGCACGGGGTGTTGAGCACAACCTGAGCTCTGGTAGGAGATTTTTAGGAGACTCTTCTCTGGGGAGACCTTGGAGCCCCTTCCAGAGCCTAAAGGGGCTCCAGGAGCTGGAGAGGGACTTGGGACAAGGGCTGGAGGGACAGGACACAGGGAATGGCTTCCCACTGCCAGAGGGCAGGGTTGGCTGGGATATTGAGAAGGAATTTTTCCCTGGGAGGGTGGTGAGGGGCTGGGCTGGAATTCCCAGAGAAGCTGTGGCTGCCCTACCGCTGGAAGTGTCCAAGGCCAGCTCAGAGCCACCTGGGCTAGTGGGAGGTGTCCCTGCCACATGGAATGGAACGATGAGCATTGAGGTCCCTCCAAGCCAGCCCATTCCATGATTCCCTGCCCCTGGAGGCTGCAGGGCCACCCAGCTGTCACCTACACTCATAGGTGCTCTTGGGAGCCGGGGGTTTCCTCGTTGCCCAGTTGGTCCGGATTTGCCGTCCCCCGAGCCACTGCCCCCCCATCTGCTGGATCGCGTTCTCCGCGTCCTGTGTGGGGAGAGGGACACAACAAAACCCGCTGTCAGCCGCTCCTCCCGCTGGGAATCACCCCCGGGAACGGCAGCACCGCGCTCCCGACCCACAGGATCCCTGGAAGTGTCCGAGGTCAGGCTGGACGGGGCTTGGAAAGACCTGGGAGAGTGGGAGGTGGCCCTGCCCACGGCAGGGGGTGGGATGTGGGATCCTTAAGGTCCCTTCCAAGCCAAATCATTCTGGGATTTATGTGGGTTTATAAATACAGGGAGAGGTTTCTCTCCATGAAAAGCAGGGAAACCAAAGCTGGAGAGAGACTGGGAATGACAATGCTGTGCTGCAAATCATCTGGGGGAGCTCAAGAGTGGGGAGCTCAGCCATTTATGGAAGGAGGAAAAGAAGGGATCTTTCCCATTTATTGAAGAAGGGAAGGAAGGGAGCTTTCCCATTTATTAAAAAAGGAATTGAAAGGATCTTTCCCATTTCTTAAAGAAGGAATTGAAAGGATCTTTCCCATTTCTTAAAGAAGGAATTGAAAGGATCTTTCCCATTTCTTAAAGAAGGAATTGAAAGGATCTTTCCCATTTCTTAAAGAAGGAATTGAAAGGATCTTTCCCATTTCTTAAAGAAGGAATTGAAAGGATCTTTCCCATTTCTTAAAGAAGGAATTGAAAGGATCTTTCCCATTTCTTAAAGAAGGAATTGAAAGGATCTTTCCCATTTCTTAAAGAAGGAATTGAAAGGATCTTTCCCATTTCTTAAAGAAGGAATTGAAAGGATCTTTCCCATTTATTAAAGAAGGAACTGAAAGGACCTTACCCATTTATTGAAGAAGGACACAAAGCCATATCCCTTTGACTTCCCCGTTGCCATGTCCTTGACCACCCGTGCATCCCTAAAAAGCACAAACAAGAGCCACTTCAGCCCCTTCCAGTCCATCCCCCCTGGAATCATTTCCACCTCTCTCCTCCTCTAAACCCCACCTGTCCATTGCACCAGCACCACACTCACAGCAAAAAGCTTCTTGTCTACACACAACTTTACTACAGGCTTTGCCAGGTAGTAGCAAAATTAAAACTCGATGGTGTAAACATGCAAATCAATGGCTTCTCTAACAAAAGGCTGCACTTTACAGCTGGCTCCTGCTTCAAGACACTCTCACAGGCTGTTAAGACACAAAGCATGGTCAAAGCAGCTATTCCAGATGATTTAAGGAGCTGAATGGCTCTCTGGAACCATGCAATTTTTATACTCTTATTTATATGCCAACACATTCTACCTACTCATTCCAAATATTAAATAGAGATAAAAGAAATAATAATTAAAAAAAAAAAAAGAAATTAAGAAAAGATAGGAATTAAAAGGCATACGTCGCCTGTTAACTGAATTCTTTAATTCTTGGGTCGTTTACCCCCTTTTGGGACTGTGGGCAGCTGTAAATTTTGAGAGATTGATATTTCAGAAATTATTGAAGAAAAGAAATGACATTACACATTACACAGCATTGGTACAACAGTGATTGGAACTATGAAATATATTAAAAAAAATAAAAAGAGGGGGAGGGAAAAAAAAGAAGGAATAAAGTGGATAAAAGTAAATAAGAAAACTACAACGTTTGTCCACTGTGAACTGTAGCTTGTAGTTAGCCAGGGAATTCTGTCCATTCTTCAGGGACACTCTGCAAAATAACCAGAGCCCTATTATTTGGGATTATTTGGGATTATTTGAGAGAACCCAGCTCCCAGAGTGGCAGTTTGGGGACAAGCCAGCCCAGGGTGAGGTGTCCTCACCCCTCTCCTCCCCTCCCCACCACGGACAAGCAGGAAAAGAAACAGAAACAGCAGGAAAACCACTCAGGGAATCATGCAATTGAGGGCTGGGGAAGTCAGAGGGGGCAGAGAAACCACTGAGAAGCCACAATGGAGAGAAAGTTCGTTAAGGCTCGAGGCTAATTAAGTTTAATTATGGCACCCACAGCACTGACACTGTCACTGATGCCTGAGGAAAATCCCTCTCCCAAAGCTGCAGCAGAAATATTTGTTCTTTCCTCTGTGTTAGACCCTCCTTCCCCTTTTAGTCCTTCTTTCTCAGGTCAGAATTTGGGTCACATTGTCCCCAAAAATTCCCCACTTAGGGAAGCTGAGTCTAGAGAGGGAATGGGGGAAAAACTCATCTCTACTTACCCTCAACTGAAAACTTGGGAATAAAGACTTGAGAACAAGTGAAAACATGCACAGAGGGAGTGAAAAGGGAACCACAATGGAAAGGTGTTTGACAGGGATTAAAAAAAAACCAGACACAAAGAATTCCCCCAATTTCTGTCTGTGCTAATCAGGCAGTACTTCAACCTCAGTGTTATTAATTAAAAAAAAAAGCTCAGTTTAGTACCAATAATGATTGAAATTAAAAGAATTAAAGCAGGAAACATTCCATTAGCAGCACAATTCCACAGGCTGGTCACTGATGGAGAACAGGTGGAGTCAAGTCACTTCACTCAATCACTTGGTTTTTAGCAGGTTAAATTGAAATAAGAAAATCTGGGCCCTTTAGGGTTTGGAAAAAAGAGTTTTAAAGAGTCATTTCAGGGAGAATTCTGCTTTTGGGGGAAAAAACTGAGGGCAAACCACGAGTGTTGTGTGTCAGCAGCAGGAGCACTGCTCCCCTTCCCATCATCACCACACAGGGACAGCTTTTCCAGGGAAAAAACTGCCAGGAAAGGTGGGACAATGGGAAAGGCTCAGGGGCAGGAGGAGTCTGGGGGTTATTTGGGGAAGGTGTGTCCAGTGAGGTGTCACATCTGTCACCAACATCTGCCTGTTCCTGCTCCCAGCATTCCAGCTTCAATCCCTTCCACTCTGGACATCTGGATGAACTCCTTGGAGGCCCATCCCTTCCATCCAGCACATCTGGCCAGAGGATGAACTGAATCCTGGGAACACCATCCCTTCCATCCAGCACATCTGGCCAGAGGATGAACTGGCTCCTGGGAGCCTCATCCCTTCTATCCAGCACATCTGGCCAGGGGTTGAACTGACTCCTGGGAGCCTCATCCCCACCACCCAGCACATCTGGCCAGGGGTTGAACTGACTCCTTGGAGCCTCATCCCCACCACCCAGCACATCTGGCCAGAGGCTGAACTCCTTAGAGCCTCATCCAGCACATCTGGCCAGAGGCTGAACTCCTTAGAGGGTCATCCAGCACACCTGGCCAGAGGCTGAACTCCCTGGAGCCTCATCCAGCACATCTGGGCAGAGGCTGAACTACCTGGAGCCTCATCCAGCACATCTGGGCAGAGGCTGAACTACCTGGAGCCTCATCCAGCACATCTGGGCAGAGGCTGAACTACCTGGAGCCTCATCCAGCACATCTGGGCAGAGGCTGAACTACCTGGAGCCTCATCCAGCACATCTGGGCAGAGGCTGAACTACCTGGAGCCTCATCCAGCACATCTGGGCAGAGGCTGAACTACCTGGAGCCTCATCCAGCACATCTGGGCAGAGGCTGAACTACCTGGAGCCTCATCCAGCACATCTGGGCAGAGGCTGAACTACCTGGAGCCTCATCCAGCACATCTGGGCAGAGGCTGAACTACCTGGAGCCTCATCCAGCACATCTGGCCAGAGGCTGGACTACCTGGAGCCCTCCCTCTGCACTCCCTGGTGACCCTCCAGGCACTGGGGATGTCTGAAGCAGGATCACATATATATAAATTTTAAACCTTCTAATAAAAGGAAATCAACTGGCATTAAAAGAGGAATAAACTGGAGTCTTGAAGGGGAAAAAAAAAACAACAAAAAACAAACTTACTTCAATTAAATGCTTCACTACCCAACACTCCAAAGCACTCTATGTTCTTACATCACCATCAAGAAACTCCAGTGTCCAGTACAGACAACACTACAAGGAAAATTAATGGTTTACTTTGGAGGATGGAATGAGGGAACTGCTCCTCACTCTGCTACACCCTGAGTAGGACACACTGGGAGAACTGGGACCATCCCTGCTCAGCTCCCTGATCCAAAGGACTTGGATAAATCTGTGGGGTTGCAGGTGCTGCCCCAGTGAACCCTGTGCTAAAAAAAAAGTTCATTCTGTGGGAAATGGGGATTAATTCCATCAAAAGTATTGGCTGTGGGTGGCTGGAACACCAAAAATCCCGAGTGCAAAGGCTGAGAAGGCCAGGGAGATGCACAGCCTGGGTTCAGGAGTCTGGATTTTCCAGCCCTGCTTTGCCAAATGAGGCAAGGAGGGGAAAGGCAAAGCGAGCTGGATGCAACTTTTCCAGGAAAGCAGAACAAACTGGGATAAAGGATTTGGGTGCTGTGTGTGTCCCTGCACTCACAGTGTTACTTACTCAAACATAAAGCTGCCTCCACTTGGGAGAGAGAACTTGGAGCTTATGTGCCCTAAAAAAGGACTTACGAGATCCTTCCAAAGGGAGCAAAAGCTGCTTTGATGTCTTCAGTTGTGATTTCTGGACTGAGGTCTCCAACAAACACGTGGAAATGGTCTTTTGGGAAAGAGAGAAAGGAGGATTTAATGGTTGGACACCTCTGAAAAGACCAGAGTAAAAAAAAAAAGTCATATTACAAAAAATCTTTATTAAAACCTCAGGTATTATTAAAAATACTTTATTAAGCAGCATAAAAATACCTTTGAAATGCCATAAAAAACAATGACATGCTACATGAAAAGCAGAGTTTGCTGTGGGACAGGATTCACTTTAAAATTACCCCCCCTGCCATGGGCAGGGACACCTTCCACTATCCCAGGTTGCTCCCATCCAACCTTGGCTACTTCCAGGGATGGGGCAGCCACAGTTTCCCTGCACATGGAAGGAGCTCACTCACTCCTCAAATTCCCAGGTTTCAACAAACAGGAATCTGGAGCAAGAGGGATTTTGACCCTACCCACAATGTCTGGGTTAACACTGTAGGTCATGAAGGACAAATAAAAAAAAAAATTAAAAATGAATAGTTTACTTCAGAGATTCTGAGTTCACATTTTGTTCTTAAGTTTATTAACACAAAGACATTAATTAGGGACACAATCCAAACCATGCTCACAGAGCAATGTTTGATGGATTTATGTTTAAGAACTTGTACAACTCAAGGCATAAGTGGCACTTACTGCTGGTGTCTTTCTTCTGGCTGCTGGGGGTGGTGGCCCAGTTCACTTTGACCTCCTGCAAATGGAAGACTGTTAGATCCCAGAATTCCCAACGGAGCTCAAGGCACCTCCAGTGCCTAATTCTGAGCCTGAATTGTGCAAACCATGTGCAAGTCTGGGGGAAAGCTCAAGTTAAAGATGTATTTCTGGAGCCCCTCTGCTCTGGAGACAGGCTGGGAATGCTGAGTTGTCCAGCTTGGAGAAGAAAAGGATCCAGGGAGACCTCAGAGCCCCTTCCAGGAACTTTGGACAAGGGCCTGAAGTGGCAGGACAAGAGGGAATGGCTTCCAAGTATCCAGTGGGGAGGATGGGGACATTTACCAGGGACAGGATAAAGGGCAGTGGGCATGAACTGAAATATGGGGAGTTCTGCCTGAATATGAGGAAAATAGGAGGGAAAACTTTGCTTTGAAGGTGATAGATCCCTGGAACAGGCTGTGGAATCTCCCTCTCTGGAGACTTTCTGGACACCACCCTGTGCAACCTCCTCTGAATGAACTCTTTTAGCAGAGGCTTGGACAGGATCATCTCCAGAGGTCCCTTCCAACCCCAACCACTCTTGGAATTCTGTGATTCTTCTTCCCTCCTCATCCCACACCCCCACTTCCCCCTGTGTTCTTCCTGCAAGAGTCTGAACCTCTCTTCCCAGCCGTGTCCATTACGATCCCCATCCAAACAAGAAGTCTGACAGTTCCAGTGGAATTCCCCGATGGATCTGCCCCCCAGCCCCCTGAGCCAGGCTGATTCCCAGCTCCAACTCACCCAGGAGACACGACAGCTTACCTTACCCATTATCTTCCTGCCGTTCATGGCAGCCAGCGCTGCCGCCGCGTGCCGGTGCTCGTAGAATTCCACAAAGCAGTAGGGATCGTTTCCAGCTGTCTGAGACAACAAACGAGCCAAGGATTAGGGATGCAAACCTTCAATCCAGCTGTTCTGCTCAGCTCCTCGTTCCTTACACCTCAGCATCCCGGGGGGGATGGAGTTTTCCTGCTCCGTGGGGATTAACAACGTTCCCGGAGGGTTTTCGGAAAGGGAAAGTTATGGCAAAGGATTTGGAAAATGCCATTTCCAACCCACCCGTGGTTTAACCTGTTCACTCCCCCTCGCCGTGTCCACCCATCCTTAAATTTCGGGCACAAGGCAGGAATGATGCCAAAAGCATCTCCAGACTTATCACAACCCTTTAATTCAGCCGGGCACTGCTTCCCAGGGGAATTCCCAAGCAGGGAATGGCCTGAAGGCCTCAGCTCTGAGGACCAGGGCAGTCAGTGGGAGCAGGAACAGGCTCTTACATCCATGATCATTTTGCAGTTTTTGCATGGTCCAATCTGGCTGAAGAGCTGCAGGATCAGAGCCTCCGTCACGTCTCTGGAGAGGTTCCCCACGTACCTGTGGGTGAAACATGGGAATGACATGGATCTTGGTCACACTGGAAGCTGGAGAGGGGCTTGGGACAAGGGATGGAGGGACAGGATGAGTGGGAATGGCTTCCCACTGCCAGAGGGCAGGGATAGATGGGATATGGGATAGATGGCTACGAGGGTGGGGAGGGGCTGGGCTGGGATTCCCAGAAAAGCTGTGGAAGAGCCCCCGGCCAGGGTGGACAGGGCTTGAAACAACTCAGGATAGGGGNCCAGGTTGGACAGGGCTTGGAGCAACTTGGGATAGTGGAAAGTGTCCCTGTTCGTGGTGGAACTGGATAGGCTTTAAGGTCCCTTCCAACTCAACCCATTCCCTGATTCCATGACCCGACAAACTCAACCCACCAAACTGATTTCCATGTACAGAACCAGCAGTTTCAATATCCAGACCCCACCATCATTCCCTGAGCAGCCCCAGGAATGTCCCAGCACCTCAGGCTGCTGTTTGTCAAGGTTCTTACACAACATTTAGGCAGCTCCTTACACTTGGGAAGCACCAGATCTGTCTGGAACAACCGAGGGCCAACGTGCTCGAGTACACAAACACAACCCAATCCCTGCTCCCATCTGGGATTTTGGTTTCCTTGGCCACAAAAACCCCCCCTGACCCACAGCTGGGTGGTGTTGTTGTTGTCAAACTCCAGTCACGGGATTTTTATAAAAAGCACAGTGAGAAACCTCAGCGCCCAAGGTGTGGCAGCAGCTTCCCACAAAGGAATGTTCTGTGGGAAACCTCTGCCATGGGAATCGCAGCCAAATCCCACCACTGAAACCACCCTGGTGCACCTGCAATGCCCTCAAATTGCTGCTAAGAGGTGTAAAGGTGGTGTAAGAAAACAACCAGGCAGCAACAACAGGGGCTGCTCGTGCTCCTGATGTTGACACGAGGCTGGGAACCTGCCAGAGGGATGAGCTCCAGGCTTTGGTTAAGAAGATAATGTGGGAAGGAGACACAGAGACTGAGTTTTTGGGCAGAAATTATAAATACTGGTGCTCTGTATTAATATTTGGAGAAATATTTCAGGTAGGAGTGAGGAGTGTATTTTAAAATCACCAGACAGGTCTTCACAGGCATCGTCTCGCTCTAAGTGAGAGATTCCTGCACTTGTGACAAGTTTCCTTGAACAGCAAAACCTGAAAACACAGGGATTAGTGCAATTCATTAAGGCAATTAACACGAGGACATCCTCCCCTGCATCCAGTTCAACCAAGACTCAGAATCCCAGGATCATTTAGGTTGGAAAAGACCTCCAAAATCGATTCCAGCCTTTGACTGATCATCACCTTGTCAACCACACCAGACCTTGCAAGGCCTCTTTTTTCAATATTATTTGGATAATCATTTAATTAAACTAAAGCACCAGAGCCATGAGACTCATGTGATCTTCTGAGTGCAACTTAATTAAGTTCCCTAAACAGGGTGTCCACACCCCAACCTCTGCACTCACAGATCTCAGCCCTGTCTCTTCCTGCACCTTTCCCATCCCTCTCTTTCCTTCTAGTTGGATGAGATTCCAATTAACGAGTGGGTTGATGAAGGACTGTATTATCCAAGTTTATCCCCTGCAAACAGCTTCTTGAGGAGCAAAACCCAACCAGTGCCAGCAGTTCTATGTGTTTCAGACACACAAATTAAATTAGGACACGTATTCCACGAGCATCCATGGAAAACACAAACAAGAGGACTCTTGTCACTCCAAACCTGTTTTGTAACCACTCTGCAGATCCATAATCTGCTGGTGAAGAGTGGCTTTCAAGGAAGGGAACCACGGGAGAACCGGCTGCCTCTCCAGGAAATCATTTACATAAGGAATAACAGCTCCTAACAGATCCCAAGGCTCTGCACTCCCCTCTCAATCATGGGTTAAAAACAAGGAGTAACTTCAATAATGTCTGGAATCTGTTCCAGAAAACTGACTGAAATGTGCTGAAGGAAGGAAAGGAACATGCCAGGGGTGCAGGGAGCTCAGGGGCCCCTCAGGATGCAGCACAGCTGAGGAGGGAGCCCCAAAATCCACACCCACGTGGGGTTTGTGCAGCAGAAATCCCCATGTGAACATGGATTTCACTCACATTTCAGCCCCCAAGCTGCAAAGATCACCCTGAGCTGCACTTCCTGCTTTCAACTGCTCCTCCTAAACCCAACCTGTGACATCCTGCTGGTGCCAATTCCCTGTGTGACTTGAGAAAGGCACTTGGAATGAGTCAAATGCCATCCTGGGATGTTGCTCAATCCTGCTGGACTCGATGATCCTGGAGGTCTTTTCCAACCTCACTAACTCCATGTCTGTGCCACGAGCCACACGTGCTCCAAGGACAGGGACCTCATTCCCTTGGGAACACGCCGAGACCACCAGGCTCCCCACAACCATTGGGATGAGGGGGAAAACATCTTCTCAAATAAACACAAAATAAGCCAACAGGTCTGGCCATGTTTGCAGACACCAAGAATAGCTCCCAAAATGTGGGAACACAACAGGATTGGGGAAGCAGACAGAGTGGTCACTGCCCAGCAGAGCTGGGGTGAGGCACCTCAGGGTCTTGTTTTCCTGTGGTCACTCAGCCAAGTTGTTTCTCAACCCCTGGGGAGGTGTGGCAGTCCAAGGGCACAACATTCCCTCGCCTTGGAATGATTCCCTCTCCCTCCTGTCCTTGCTCCTGCACTGGAGAACAGAGCTTAGAGGTGGGATGGGAAAACTGGAACCTGATTTCCCTGATCTAAACCAGGAAAGCCATTCCAGGTAACACCTGTCAGGGAAAAGGAGGGAAACACAACTCAGGGGTGCACAGGAGCTCTCCTGTGCCTGGAAAACAATATCAGGTGTCCACGGGAACACCACATTTTCCTAACATTCAGTCTAAACCTCCCCTGACACACTTCCATATTCCTTGGGAAGCAACAGGCTCAGTGTGCTTTAAACACTGGGACAAGCAGTGGTTTCATGGGCACCCCCTGGGTATTTCCATAGGCATCTCCTGGTTATTTCCCTGGAGCTGCTGCTCATGGCACTGGGGCTTCAGCTGTTTCCCAGGGCAGTTCCCACATCTCCTGGGAGCTGACGGTACCACACACCCCAGAGATGGCAAAACCCAGCCAGATCCTTACCAAAATGTACATGGATCATGTAGGATCATCATCATGGAATGGTTTGGAGTGGAAGGGACCTTGATTACCCAGTTCCATCCCCTGCTATGAGCTGGGATGGACTGGGAACACACGTTCCAGACCCCTTTGCCCTCCAGATGCAAGCTGGGATGTATTGAGGAGGGAGGACACATTCCAGACCCCCTTTCTTTGCAGATGTGACCAGGGATGTATTGGTGAGGGGGACACACCTTCCAGACCCTTTTTGCCCTTCAGATGTGAGCTGGGATTTACTGAGGATGGAGGAACATATTCCAGACCCCCTCTCCCTCCAGGAGAAGGGGGACACACGTTCCAGACCCCTTTCCCTCCGGATGTGAGCTGGAGGCCTGGGATAACACCCGGATCAAGGGGCAGGGCGCTGGTGACCAGCACTGGGAACTGGGAAGGGGCAGGAACACCGGAGCGGGGGCCGGGCCCCCCCTGCTCTCTGAGGGGAGCCGGGTACCCTTCAGCCCCGGGCGGGGGTCGCTCCCTCAGCACTGCGGGCGGCTGAGGGTCCCCGGCGGAGCCCCGATGGCGCCGCCGGTGCCTGAGGGGCCCGCCCGTGAGGCGATCCCG
>WEIV01008287.1:0-11224 GCA_013390005.1 Calyptomena viridis
TAATTACATTAGCAGTTTGCTTGTCCTCAAGATGAACTGAATTTTAAACAGGAAATAACGCTCACCTTTTTTCTACACTATTTTTATTTTTAGGAATGTTGTCTCTGCAATTTGAGAGGTGGTGCATTAAAGCAAACTACTGACAAAAAGTAAGTAATATGTTCTTCAGGACTGTATGTTGTTATTTTAGACTTTATTCCCCATCCATTTCCATGCCAAAAACATTTGTAAACATAATTACTTGACAGTGTCCCTTGAAGCTGAATCATTGCAGAATTAAAATTACTCCTATTTAAGTGTGCCACTGGCATTTTGTGAAATAGTTAGATAGTAAAATGTATGTTTGTTTTAGTATTTGCATGCACTTGCTTGCTCCAAATTTTAGTCTGCTGGCCTTTGTGTAAAGAAAGTAAATGAGAGCTCATTTTATGTTGTTTGCATGGCCAAGTCTTACCAAAGAGCAAAGTGTATTTTACTCTTTTCTCCTGGAAATTACCATACCATACATTTGAACTGTAGGGTTTTTTTTCAAATACACTTTCAAATGTCAAAAGTAGTCACTGCCAAAAATAATATTTTTTCTGACAGCATCAATATATTTCTCTGTATCTGGATGACAGAATAATATAGGAAGTAACCTTAACAGATAAAGTGGAAAATGTTGCAGCTTAAAATTTTTTCAACACTCTTTTTGCATTTTGAATAATTTCATAATTAACAAGATTATTTTAGTAGCTTAGCAATGTCATGTAGATCTTGTTCTTTAATGCTTTGGAATGCAGTGGTAAGACATGATCTAAGCACAACGTTATTTTATACTTATCAGGAAAGAATTAATTTGTCAGTGATTTGCATTAGGTTGTATCACTCTAGTAAATTGCCTAGTTAGGAGAAGGTTTTATGTGAAACTCAGGCCATATCCTACCTTCAGAAATCATTATTATTGTAACAATTTTAATGGAGGTTTTGGCCAGTACATGAAAATTCTCCCCTGATTTTTAGTTTAAATTCCCCTAAATCTGCTGCTTGCTTTACTCACACCAAAAAAAAAAAAAAAGGAGAAAAGAAAATAACTGAAGTTTTATCTCTTATGATATTCATTGCTTATTGATTAGGTGTTCCATCTTTGAAAATATGTATATCTTTTTTTTGTAAACAAATTAAAATTGTTTTCAAATATTTCATAAGATTATTTAATAGAAAAAAAGCCACAGAGCTTTACATGAAGTGACTTTCTTTGTATAACGATACATAAAGCCTTTGATTTTACATTCTATCACTCTGTAAATAGTGTTATGGATTTACGAAATGTGATTTCTGAAAAAGCAGTTCAACTCTTGTTTTCCTGTTTCCCTAATACCTTATAGCTCTTACACATTGTGGAGTTTTTCATCTATCTTTCAGCATTAGCTACCATTCCAAAATACTGACTTTTCAGAAAAGTATGTTACAGTTATGCCCTTTTTCTCAAACAAGTGTAAAATCTAACATGTACATTCCTTTTGCTCCTTCTTTTCTCATTATATACTGGTTAGAGATATAGGATAAACATCACTTATATTTAAAAGCTAATGTATCAAACACTATGTGTGTGTGCATGCAGGAAACAGTTTGCCGTATGGAAAAGCTGAGAGTCCTTCTTTTCAGTTGGCCACAACACTTATTTTGAGTGTGTTACATTGAAAGTGGTTAGAGTAGAAATGTTTGGATGAAGATTGATTGAAGAGGCATTTTGTTTGTAGCATTTATGTCCCTTAAAGCTTAGATGGTAGGACAACATAGTTTAGCAGGTGGGCAGGCAGCAATGAAAAGAAAAATGTTATTAAAAATTAAAAAAGTCTCAAAACAAGACTCTTTAAGTTAAAACTGCTTTTATTTGGGCTGAACCGTATAACTTGTTAGTTGATATATACAGCTCTTACTTCACACTTTGACCAATACAACTTTAAAGACACATGGCCAGATTTTGTTTCATTCTGTATGTCATATTATACTTTTGCAGATGTTTTTGTCAAAGGTCACTTACTGAAATATTCCTGCTCTAGTGCAGGAAAATTATTTCTATTTTCTGCATCATATTCCATCTCCTTCAGCTTCAGCCCACATTCCTTTTAATCTGCTAAGATGCTCATATAATGTGTGTCTCTTGGAGATGTACGGAAAGCAGAGTGGGCCATACATTCAGGGCTTACAGAAACAAGCAAATGGGGTAATGAAACCAGATGTACAGTGAATGACAGGGAATAAAGCAAATATGAGTCAAAGAATGGAAATGTTTTCCTTTCTTCAATAGTAATTTCAGACTTTTTTAGTTTCATTTTGCCCTTCTTATTTGAGATTTATGTATTGAAACAGAATTTGGAGGATAATAGCTGTGCTTTTTGATGAATACAGGAAGCAGATAGCATCATCTTACAAGCTTCCTGAAGTTGTACTGGAGTCATGCATGTACCATTGGTCCTAGGCACTTGCAGGTGCTTTTGCTGCTAAAGGGAATCCAGTTCATGTTGGATATTGCAGTGATAGCCTGATCACTTTGCTGCTTGTATGCCATTGTATCTGTAAACAGAAGGTCTTGATAGTATACTTTGTTTTGCATTTTGATAGCTATATGACTAACTGTGATCATCTATGTTGCCTAAGAATAGTTACTCAGGTCTGAGTAATATTAATCCAAAATGCTGTAAGGTGAAGAGTTACACATGAAACAAATAGTGTGGTCTTTGCCTACGAACCTGAATAGCACACTACAAAACTTAGCACTTATTAGAAAGTGAAAGATGCTTAAGAAAATAAAACCTCAGTCTGAAATTATATTTTGACAAAGTAGTAGTGTTGTAAGGCTTGCTAAAATGTTTAAAAGAAGCTTAGGAAAACCTGATAAGGAAGTAACTAGAGATGGATGCCTTTAAAAAAAGGGGAAAAAAAAAAAAAAGCAAAGAGCAAACATACAGCAAGTAATGAAGCATCTTAAACACTTGTATATCCATGGGGTTTTAGGTTTTTTTGGTGGTATTTTTGACTTGCCACTTTTCACAGGTGGGCACATGTAATATGTGCAATTGCCATCCCAGAAGTCAGATTTGGTAATGTCACAGAGCGTACTGCGATAGACACTAGCAGAATACCTATGCAAAGATTAAAATTGGTGAGTAGTATACTAATATATACTCCATATATGCTTTGCTGTTAAGGTGTTCCAGTAATTGAAATGTATTAAAAATCTGAATTGTGATGATTATTGTCAGGTAAAGAGCAGTAAACCATGTTTAAGGTAAGGAATACATAACCAAGTTTTTATCAAGATGAGCCTTTTGACACATGATGGCAATTCATTAACACTGTTTACAGTCTTTGGTATTTTTTAAAAAGTAACTCAAACCTGTCGTTCCCCAAAAGAATAACAAACTTAACCAGTGTCAACTGTGAAAGTTTCACTTTCGGAACTCTTCTTGTGATGAAACCTGAACGGACTGGGAGTATTACAAAGTATGTGTTTGTGAGGTCTTTTTATTATGGATTTTTACTTCAAAGAACTATTTATGAAGGTAAAAGAAAAAAGATCTGTTTGTTACGTTGTATCTCTACCCATTTAGGCATTGAAAAATATGTGTGAAACAAATCATACATTAAAGACTGTCATTCAAGAACATTGATTTGCCCAAGCAGAAGATATGCATAAGTACAATATGTGTTTTCTTGCTGTGTTGCATGAGAATTACTTAATCTGTTGGTGTGTGCATGACTGTGATATTGTCTGATAGAAAAAAATTGATTAGTGGACCATTCAAAGTCTTAAGGAAAGCATACATTTTCTGGATCTGCCCCACACTATTTCCACTGTGGTTCTTGGTCTACCTTACCTTCTACTTACTCATTTTGAATTATTAATATTTTCATTCTTTTTTAGTTTAATTTCATTCCATTCATTAGTTTTTGTGTTTTGTAGCTATATTTCTAAATGTGGAAATGCAGCTTGTAGTGGTTTAAAACTGATAACTTGTCCTTGAAATGGTAATCTGTTTTGAATTTTTGTTCAAAGTTTTCAAATTTGTTTTTCACACGTCCTTTTAAAAACAACTTAAAAGACACAGCTAAAGAAGATAGATACAGATATAGATAGATATAGATATAACATATTGTAGAAATATAAGGTGACTGCTTGGAAATGTTTTTCAAGGGCTGAAAACACAGAAATCATAGACACATAGAACCGTTAGGGTTGGAAATGACCTCCAAGACATCAAGTCCAACCTTCAACTGAATAACACCATGCCCACTGTGCGTACCTTATCTCAGTTTGCCGTGTCTGATTGTTCTCTGAAGACTTCCAGTGATGGTGATACCACTACTTCCCTGGGGAGACTGTTTCAGCCTTTCAGTGATAACCACCTTTGCAGTGAAGAAATTTCTTCTACCATCTAACTTGAACCTTCCCCTGACATAGCTTGAGGCTATTTCCTTTTGTTCTATTGCTTTTTATTTTATTTGGGAGAAGATCTCACCACACTCTCATTTTGAATAGTTGTAGAGAGTGATAAGGTTCCCTCTGAGCCCTCTTTTGTCCAGGCTAAACAACCCCAGCTGCTTCTCATAAAACTTGTGCTCCAGACCTTTCACATCTCCACTGCCCTTCTCTGGACACGTTCCAGCACCTCAATGTCATTCTTGGAGTGACACGAACTGAACACAGGATTTGAGATGCAGCCTCACCAGTGCCAAATACAGGAGAATGATCCCAGCCCTGATCCTGCTGGCCATACTGTTGCTGGTATAAGCCAGGATGCCAGTGGCCTACTTGGCCACCCGGGCACACTGCTGGCTCATGGGCAGGACCCAACACTTGGCCTTGTTGAACCTCATGCCATTGTCCTTGGCCCATCGATCCAGTCTGTCCAGATCCCTCTGCAGAACCTTCTGACCCTCCAGCAGATCAACACTCCCACCCAACTTCATGTCCTCGAATAGCTGATTGAGAGTGCACTCGATTCCCTTGTCCAGGTCATTGATAAAGAGAGCTGGCTCCGAGTCTTGGGGACACACACTCCTGTGACTGGGCACCAACTGGATTTAACTTCGTTCATTCATTCATTCATTCATTCATTCATTCATTCATTCATTCATATGTTTAATTTATCAGATATTGAAATGCATTCTCTGGACTGTCCATTACTTAAATATGTAAGAGTAACAGGAGCCTTTTGGAGAAGAATTGAATTAATTTTAAAATTAAAGGTATGGAGCCAAAATTTGTAAAACTACGTGATTTACAATTCCTAGTTATTTCTACTGACTATGAAGCAATTATGTTAATCAGTTATGAATAATCGAGGGCTTTTTCTTCCATTTTTTCCTTCAATGGATAGAATATTGCTTATAGTCCTTAGTGCTTTTTCAGTTCTTGATGCCTCCTTCAATATAAAATGACATGGAGCCACTACATATTGTATTAAGCTGTGTATACACTTATAGTCTCCTGCCAATGCATGAATGTTTAGAGATAGAGTACTTGCATTCCTTAACACTGTTTTTTAAAGTAAAAGAGTTTGTATATTTGAGTGGAATGAATGTTGTGAAGAAGGAACTTAGCTGAACACAATAAAAATGAGAGGTAGGGTACTTTATAAGAGCCATAAATATAGTAGTGCTGCTGATAGTAGGCAGCCTTACTGTGAGGGAAGCACTGTAATCCTGGTTGGCTCATTAAACCTTAGTTTTCCAAGGTTTCATTTCTGACATTAAATTTATAATGAAATAGCTAGGCTTGTACTAATTTAAGAGAAGTGGACAGTTTGACCAGTTCGAAAGACTCTGTAATGATGCAATGTCAATAGACCTATAAAATGTTNATATTTTGTATTTTCTCTAAGGCCCTGTGTATTAGTTACTTTTGTAAAATATTTCCCTTGTTTCCTGAAACATGGGGTTCCTACTTCTCTAATGAGTTTGCTGTCAATAACCTTATGTATATTTGCCACATCATTCTCAAATCAAATGTGATCTTTATGTGGTCTTTGCTGCATGACTGTTGATGCTATAGAATAATGATGAAGTTCTCATACCCGCTGCCACCGGATACCTTGACTCAGGAGAACCCAGGAATTACATGAAAATTTATTCTCTTTCTGTCTCTAAGAATGGCTGCCTCTTTCTCCCCCTACTTGACCTCACTTCTGCCCTTACCTTTCATTCCTCTCCATTATCATTTACTATATACCTTGGAGTAGACAGTTGATACTGTCTACTATATTGCTGTTAATTTCTGTAAAAGCATACTGGGTGTTTCACACTTTGACATAGGCTCCAGCATTATGTGAGCAATTCATTAAGGCCAGTTTTGGCTTTTGAAATTGTAGGGACTGTCAGTGCTGCTTTTCAGCAGCCTATTCCTGTTTTGCAGGCATCATTAATTGTTAGGTTAAGGACATCTTAGTTCACCACTTTCCATTATTCAAAGAGATGGAAAGAGAGTTTCCAGAGAGTTGCCAGAGCAAAGGCAGATTTTATACATTGTTTCTTCTTGTTGAGCCTTCATAAGCAAAATTTTTAAAAAATATATTTTTGAGCCCATCTTTAAAATCCATTTTATGGTAAAGCTAATAAGTAATGTGGGCTGCCCTACTATGCCACATCTTCTTGGCAAAATTTAGGATTTGTTTTGTTGATATTTTTTTAAATGAGCAAAACAGAATGGAAAACATAAAGGAATACCTTACATTCCAGTGTGCAGCAATACCAAACCTAGATATTACAATGTAGGAGCAAATGGTTCTAGTTGTTTTAAACATTTTCCATCCCTGTCCTCCCTCTTCTTCCCTCCTGAAATAGTAAGAAACCCAAATTAGCAGAATATTTACTGTTTTCAGAGATCAGTAGAGGCAGAGCCAACATTTTCTTTAATGTAACTTCTACAAAGGAATATCAAAGGAAATAAAAAGTCAATGTTTTATTTTTGTAGAAATTAAAAAACATCTGTGAAAACATAAACATCATGGTAGGCTGTTTTTTGTTGCTTAGCTAGTATGTGTAGTGGCTGCTGTTAAAATAGCTTTAATTCATTAGAAATTTTGGGCTGGAATCAGTGTGTTTCCTATCAGTCTTTCCATTATTACATATTCAGGATGTACTCATATTTGTATCATAGTATTAGTAGATCATTGCTGTCTCAAAACTGTAGATCAAAAGTGTCTTATGTTTTCAGGTTAGAGGGTTTACATAGCATGCCAAAATGTTTCTTATTTCTCTGTCTCTTTCTGAGAGATTACATGTTATGTACCGTCATTGCTGAAAATTTACAGCAGTAATTCATTAAAAATTAATTCTCCTGAAAATTTTTCCGTAATGCTAGTGAATGAAAACACTCTAAATAGAAGATTTGACTTTTTTTTTTAAATGGGAACATGTGAAATGTGATACACTCTGTTGAAATCACTTCTATTTTAGGGGTCTACACCCATGATATTGTTGGACGCTGGTTGACTTTTCATGTGAAAGCAAAAGACCTCCCAGGCTGCTTCAATTGGAGAGCATTCTGCAAAGATCCTGTAATCTCTAGTTTCTCCTTGTTGTCTCTCTGGGACTATACTTTTTCTCTTTCTTTGAAATATGTGTGAATGGGAAAATGAGATTGTCTTTATCTCTTTTGTCAGAGTCAGACTTTCTTCCTTTATTTTATATTCTATCTGAATGGTCACATCCATCATACACTTTGAGTTCAAATAGCCACATGGAATGATAAATTATGATTATCAAGCTAGGAAACAAATATGTTGAATCTGGATGTTTAAACACAGGTTCTAAAATGAAATGGCTGAAGGTATATACCTTACCATATTACACATTATAAAACAATATTTTACATTAACTACAGTATGCTAGCTACTTTGTGGACATGTAGTTCAGATGGTCTCTGTTCCAGTGGTCTTCAAGTTTAACAGCAGGCATATGAGCAAGTGTGAATATGGGGAATACCCAAATGCCAACTGAAGTACTTTTAATCACAGTGAAAATGTTAGGAGCAGATAAAATGGAGGCAAAGTTGCTGAGAACTGGTGGAATGGAGTGGAACCACATGAAATTTGTCTAAATATAAATGCAGAGTTTCAGCTGATGACAAGTTGGTACAAGCATGTGATTTGTAGGAGAATTTATGCTGTGAAATGAGTGTGGTGTCAGCTTCCATCCCAAAACAGTTTAACAGCATCTAGCAGTTTATCCAAGGCAAACAAAGCTTAGGTTTCTAGCTGAGCTTTGCTTTATTTTATTTTTGTCTTATTACATTTGTCCTTTAGTCTCCAAGAGAAGCTTGGGTGTATGCTCATGCTTTTGAAAACCTGTTTTCCTTTACTATTTATATGCATGAGGCTTTGGGCCATAGAAAACAGACTGGATTACTTTGTGTGTCAAAGTCAATGATAAAACTCAATTTTACTTCAAGGAAGCGAAAAGCTTTTCCCCAAGTACCTAGATAGTCTCTGCTTTCAAAAGGGTGTTAATTACTCAGCTTTAATTATAAATATGAATTGCAGCTGCATGGAAAGGTCTCTAGGGATGAAAAATTCAGACTGACCTCTCAAACATGAACTCAGCCTTTAAAAGAAAAAGTACTCTCTTGTCTGTTATTCTATTTTAATAAAGCATTGGACTTAAAGCTAGTATTAAATATAATCTCTTGCTAGAATATAGCCAAGCAATTCAAGACAACAGGAATATTGAGCCCGGTGTCATTCACCCTTGTGAGACACATGACATATAATGAATGTAGACATTGTAAATGAGTGTGTTTAAATGTTTCATCTGCTATAACAGAAACATTTAGATAGAATCATTAACATCTGTTTCTAGACCTATAAGTTTTGAGATGTCAGCTCTAAAATCATGTTTTGAATAAAATGCGTATCAACTTGATAGCAAAATACATTCTCTCTTTCTGGTATTTTTAATGTTTTAAAATGCTTGGTTATTGGATTGACTTTGTCCTTATAGGCAGTTACTGCAATACTGTACTGAAACACGCACAAAAGATGGCTTTTTTTCTTTATCTGTAGAGTTTCATATTATTTTTATATTTGAAATGCTATTTCTCCAACAAAATAGAGGTAGAAAATGAGTTTTGGAATAGCTGAAGTTGCCCTGAAGCTTTTGATGACCTCAAATTTGTATTTGACAAGTGAACCGAGTATAACCACAAGTGTACTCTGAGTGAGGAACATTATTTTGAAAAAAAATCTACGCTGTGATGATGACTGATCTACAAGCCTTTCAGTATCTGGTGAAGCCATAAAGTTTTTTTGGAAGGCTATACACTTTAAAATTTGCACCTGAAGGCAAATAATAGTGAGCTTGAAAGCAAAAGATTATGGTATTGAAAGGTACATCAATTCTGAAAATACAGAGGTTTCTCAGTGGTATGGCACTGAAGAATGGGATCAAAGCAAAAATGTGTATGAGCTTTTAAAAGAATGAGCAAATATTCTCCTGCCTGTCATTCTATTTTAATGATATATGGAGCCTCAGAAAGGATTAAAGACATTTGAGGACACTGCTTGTCTTCTGTGTTCTAATGTGCAATGAAATTCATTTGTTAAGCTACAGTGAGGTAGTAGAACTATTGCAGCTGTGTTTGTGAAAGAGTAAAGAAGCATTTGCAGTGATGTATACCATTGTTGCTCTGTGTTTCTGATGATACAAAGAAGTATTGATTACTTTTCAGTATTTCCAAAAATATTGCTGGAAGGACCATTGAGCAGAATCATTATACCGTATACACATTCATACATTAACTAGCTCATTACGCACGTGCACAGGCAGTGGGAGCAAAATAGAAATCTTGAGACAGATTTAAAAATATTTCCAAACTGTTTAAAAATTGTTAATAAAATAGCATTTAGTACCACACTTGATTTAAAAAAAACCTTAGACTAAAAGTGATGCAATAGTTGAACTATAAAATATAGTTCATTAAAAATGTAGTGACTCATTTCCATCATGGACAAAATAGAATTTAGTGTATGTGCTTTAGTCATAGTGTTCATGAGATTTTTAATAAGTATATTAGAAGAATGTACTTTTCCGGCCGTTGTACTTACTGTCCAAATAATTTGCTACAATGAGTGGATTGCAAACTGTCAAAATTGTATTTTGCAGTGGTACCATACTATCAAGTCTTATGCAAGGTATGGAAAATGGTAGATATGAATGACTATAAATAATGTCTGAAGATGTGGACAGAAAGAGACATAAACATGTCTGCTGATGTAAGTGTGGTAACTATCAAGTATTAAAAGTGTCCAGTGTATGCAGAATATAAGTAATGTTTTAGAAAACTGGGAGAAAGAAAACTGGCACCAGGTTTGTATCTGTAAGAAAAGAATTTTCAGACGGCATAATCCAGAAAAATTTATCTCTTATTGTTACATACAAAAGGTATGTGCATGTTGTTAATTTTTTGTTTATATAGAAATTCAATACATAACAAACCAAGGTATTTTTAAATGTAATTTAAAACAAAAAAATTCTTCTATTTCTTGTGTCACCTTTGTGTTCAGAGTAGAGGCAATCCCAAATATTAACACAGGCTGGGGATGAATGGATTGGAGGCAGCCCTGTGGAGAAGGATGTGGGGGTACAGGGAATAAAAAACTGGACACAGGCCAACAATGTCCACTTGCAAGCCAAAAAGTCAACAAGCCGACCACATCCTGGGCTGCATGAAAAGCAGCATGGCTAGCAGGTCAAGAAAGGGGATTCTCTCCCCCTACTCTGTCCTCATGAGAGTACTCCCAGCTGTAGTTGTTCAACCAGCTCTGGTGTTCCCAAAACAAGAAAGAATAATGGGTCTGTTACAATGGATCCAAGACAAACATAATCAGAGGGCTGGAGTATCTCTGCTATAAAGACAGGCTGAGAGGGCTGGAGCTGTTCATGCTGGAGAAGAGAAGGCTCTGGGGTAACCTCACTGTGACCTTTCAATACTTAAAAGGAACTTCTGAGAAAGAGAGGAAAAGACTTTTTACCAGGACTTCCAGTGACAGGACAAGCAGCAACGGTTCTACACTGAAAGAAAGTAGATTTTGGATGGATACAAGGAACAATTTTTTTTATAATGAAACTGATACAATACTGGAACAGGTTGCCAACACAACTTGTAGATGCCACATCACTGAAAATGTTCAAGGTTATTTGGATGGGGCTTTGAGCAACGTGGTCTAGTAAAAGGTGCCCC
>WEIV01008287.1:15881-41884 GCA_013390005.1 Calyptomena viridis
CTTCTATTTCTTGTGTCACCTTTGTGTTCAGAGTAGAGGCAATCCCAAATATTAACACAGGCTGGGGATGAATGGATTGGAGGCAGCCCTGTGGAGAAGGATGTGGGGGTACAGGGAATAAAAAACTGGACACAGGCCAACAATGTCCACTTGCAAGCCAAAAAGTCAACAAGCCGACCACATCCTGGGCTGCATGAAAAGCAGCATGGCTAGCAGGTCAAGAAAGGGGATTCTCTCCCCCTACTCTGTCCTCATGAGAGTACTCCCAGCTGTAGTTGTTCAACCAGCTCTGGTGTTCCCAAAACAAGAAAGAATAATGGGTCTGTTACAATGGATCCAAGACAAACATAATCAGAGGGCTGGAGTATCTCTGCTATAAAGACAGGCTGAGAGGGCTGGAGCTGTTCATGCTGGAGAAGAGAAGGCTCTGGGGTAACCTCACTGTGACCTTTCAATACTTAAAAGGAACTTCTGAGAAAGAGAGGAAAAGACTTTTTACCAGGACTTCCAGTGACAGGACAAGCAGCAACGGTTCTACACTGAAAGAAAGTAGATTTTGGATGGATACAAGGAACAATTTTTTTTATAATGAAACTGATACAATACTGGAACAGGTTGCCAACACAACTTGTAGATGCCACATCACTGAAAATGTTCAAGGTTATTTGGATGGGGCTTTGAGCAACGTGGTCTAGTAAAAGGTGCCCCTGCCCATGGCAATGGGGCTGGAACTAGAAGATCTTTAAAGATCCTTTCCAACCCAAACTGTCCTATGATTCTAGAAGACATGAAAAAGTGATGACTTTCAAGGAGAAAAGATGTAATGAGATGATTATCCATTGATGTTTCTGAGGACTGTTGTTTGTTTAAAATGTTTTTAATGTATATATAGTCTGTAGGACAGTAATATTTATTCAAAACTGCTTTAGACTTATGGATAATAAAAAGGTAAATTTCTAGAAGATTGAACAATACAACTTTATGGTCTCATAAATTGTACTGGTAGTAATTGCAGCGATGCTCCAGTTTAAAATATCTTACCCTGGACACAGAGGTGATACAAGATTATGGAAGAAATTTTTTCTGTCATAAATTTACATTTAAAAAAGGGTGCAATATTCCCTTTTTTCAGTCACTGGGGACTTGCCCTGACTGCCATGACTTTTCAGATATGATGGAGGTGTCTTGGCAATATAATCTTATTATAAATAATATCAGCTGGTTCTCTCTGGACACTGAGATGCATCTCACAGGGTCCCCTGGTCTTGTGCATATTTAGATTCTTCAGGTGGTCTCGAACCTGATTGTCTCTTACAACGGGAGGGACTTTATTCCTCCAGTTTCTGTCTAGAAAGTCAGGGACTTGAGAGACATGGGAAGATCAATTGCTAGTGAAAACTGAAGCAAAAAAAAAAAATTGAGTGCTTCATATTTTCTTTAACCTTCCTGTTCTGACTAACATGCCTGTGGAAGCCAATCTTATTATTCTTTGCATCCATTGCCAAATGCAGCTCCAGCTGTAATTTAGCTTTCCCAATCCTGTCTCTACACAGCCAGGGAGTGCTTCTATATTCTTCCCAGGATACATGTACCTGATTTCACTGCCTGTGCTTTTCCTTGTCTTTCAGTTTGGCTAGGTGGTCCTTATTGAGCCACACTGGTCTCCTGCCTTCCGTGTCTGAATGCTCACAGATGGTAATTGAGAGCTCTTCAGCTCTAAGAAAAAGTGTCCTTAAAGATTTGCCAGTTCTATTCTAATTCTTTTTCCCTGAGGGCAGTTTCCCAGGGCATCCTATCCAGTAGTAATTCCTTAAATAACCAGAAGTTCAGGCTCCTAAAATTCAGGGTACTGAGTTTAATCTGTGGCCTGTATCTCTTGAGGTTGTGAATTCCACCAGGGTGTGATCACTGCAGCCCATGCTGCCACCTATCTTGACATCTCCAGTTAGTTAATCTGTGACAGTAAGCAACAGACTTCTCCTCTGTCCTCTAACTCTCTGTCACTGGGGTTAAGAAATTATCCTTGATGCTCTCCAAGAGTCTCCTGGACTGCTTATATCTTGTGAAGCTGCTTTTCCAGCAGATGTCAGGGCAACTGAAGTCTCTGAGCTGGATCAGAACCTGACAAAGTGATGCTTCTCATCGTTGAAGTGAGAAGGTTTTGCCAACAGGCTCATCTTGATGGGGTGTCTGGTAATAAACACAAACCATGAGGTTCCCTTTGTTGGCTTGGCCCCTGATTTTCAACCACAATCTCTTGACCTGTTCATTACTGATTTCAGAGGAAGGTCTGTGCAGTGAAGCCTTTTTTTTTTTTTTTTTACATAGAAGGCAGCCTCTCCTTCCTTGAGAACTCCTTTCTGAAGAGTTAATAGCTATAATTTGGAGTGCTCCAGTCATGTAATTTGTCCCACCAGGTTTCAGTGATTGCAATTAGATCATTGCTTTCCAGCTTTCCAGTTACTTCCATGTGCTTCTGCTTGTTACTCATGCTGCATACTGTTTTATAGATTGGTCATGTTTTAAGGATAGAATGATGAGTGATAAATGAATTATTTGGACATAACGGAAATAGTTCAAAACTCAGTTCATGTGGTGGTGTGTGTTATGTGCTTGTTAATTATAATGGTTTGTTCTGTTATCCCCCTACCCTAAGTTTGGTTCACTCTGTGACATGTATACTCCCCTTTTATGTACCCTTCCCTAAACCCCTCCTATCCCTACACCACATATGTACCCCGACTCCGCCCCTTATTCCAAAACCTTCCCTATTAATCATCCCTACTCAGTCACTGAAAGGCTTGAGTAGAAGGCCTCAGGTTTCTACGCCTGTCTGTCATCCCTTAATCCCACCTCTCACCCAATTTCATTGGTTGTTACCCTCTCTCCACCCCTCAATTCCACCCCCTATAAAACCCCTCATTTTGAACTATTCTGAGCTCACTCCCTGTTGATTGCCTTGGACCCCCAATAAACTGTTCCTGCATAGCCCCATCGGGAGTGAGTCGCTTTCTACCCTTTTACCCTCCGACAGCTGTGGCGTCCATGCCATCTCGGACCAAGGACTCCTAGGTAGGGTCAGTGCTAACTGGCCCACACACGCCGGTCCCTGTGGGGGATGTGTGGGTGGGGAGTACAGCCTGCCTTTGGGGGCCTTAGTCGCCTGGTGGCTGGTGTCCCTTGAAAAGGACCTTTGTGCCATCGGGTGACCCACACCCGCCCGGTGCCCTTGGTGTGGCAGCGCAGGCAAGTCAGGGCTGAAGAAAGGGGTTGGGATTGCTGCCACCCAGGCTGGAACCGCGGCAAGTTCAATGAGAACGTTTGGCTTTCAGAGGTTAAATTTGGGGATTTAGTGCTTTTAACTATTTTTTTTCCTGTCCTTTTCCTCATTTAAAGTTCTATGCCACAAGGCATTGCTGTGGTGATCCTTAGAACATTACTGTGAGACCTGTTCCCTGAAGAGAAAAAAGGTCCAGTTCAGGTTGTAAGTTTAAGAACCTGTCTACATGAACAGATACTGGTTTTTCTTTAGGAAGCTGACTGCTATTTGAGATAATATTTGTAAGGAGCTGCTGAAGAAAGTAGTAAGTTGAGTTGCACAGCAAATTCTGGGGATTTAAAGTAACTTAATGTTCATTTTAAAAAGAAAATAAATGATGGCTGAGCTGCTGCTAGGGATTACCTTTTTTTTCTTCATAAGTTGAAGTAGCTCTTCGTGAGCTTTCTATGTATGCAGTCTCCAAGAAAAAGGATGAGGTATCTGTTTTAGATAAAGTTTTATTAGTGGAAAAATGACACGTTCTTTTAGAGACTAGTGATTTGTCCTGTCTTTGTTTACAGTGCAGCTTTTTTAACAGTCATTTATTTCATGCTGCTGTTTTGTTTTGGATCCCACTGTTACCAAAAGAAAGCATGGTCTCTTAGACAGCTACAGCTTGAACTACAGATGAGTGTCTTAAATTATCCCAAATGACAGAGAACAACATTACATCTCTGGAAGCATATTTTCTCTATATATGTAGTGATGTGAGATCATTTGCTAGGCATGTCCAGTAAGTTTAACTGTGTGGTCTTCAGGAATGGCTGTGTGTTGTTTTCATTACCAGCAAGCGTTACATCTGTCTTGTCAGCTCTGAATTTAAGCAGCTTACTTATTCCTTGCACCTTATCACAGCAGGGCACTTGGCAAGCTGAGAGACTACACTGTCCAAGTTTGACAAACATAAATCATAAAGCAATGTCAACATCGTGAGGATGGCACTGCAGCCTACATCATCTTCCAATTTCTCCAGTAGCCTATATTTTAGAGTGACACTATGACAGAAAAATCTCTTGCTGGAGAGTTAGTGTTACTGTCTGCTTTTTTCAGCAGAGAATGGGGTGTGTCCAAAGATGCCATAACAAAATCACACATAGATTGGCGTGGAATTCATAAAATGAGTAATGAGTATGTTAACTTCATATTTCACAAAATTTAATTTTGCAAAACTGGGTAGATACAAGGGTATGTGAGCATAAGTAGAGGTTGTTGAAAATATACTAAACTGGATTTGAAAAATCATATCTTCCTCTGCTTTTTGGACAAAAAAAGCAATTCTTAAGCAAGTGTAACTGAAATCAACTGTAAATAAAGGAGCCATTGTAAATAGAAACTTTGTTTTAAAGACGTTGTTATCCTCAAGAAGAGATAATACACATGAACATTTAGTCTTTTGAATAGTGTCTCATGTTTGTCATCTCTTTAACAGAATGGTAGCTATCTACGTTATATTTTAATATTAAGGCAACATGTTCTCTGTAGAAATGATGGCTGGAGAGAGAGAATAGAACATAGAGAAGAATAATTCACTTTACTTGTTTCTGTATGATATTCAGCCAACCATCTGGTCTGTAGTTACTGCTTTTTTTCTTATATAAATAAGAAATTAAAAATAAGCTAAAAATAAAATAAAAATTTATTATTAAAATTAAAAATAAATTCCTTGATGACAAAGGAATTAGAGTCTTTCAGTTGGGCATGTGATTTTGGAGAAGTTCCAGATCCTTGAGTAATAAGTCTGGACTTATATTACAGATGTCTTTTGGTTGGGAGCCTGTTGCTTTTCGACCAGCATGGAAGAGTATTTTTGTCCTTGTGAGAGGTCTGCTTTATATAACTGATATCTCTTTGCTGGCTGGTTATTTTTGCTGCTATAACACAACTTGCAGTGTAGACTTCTCCTATTCGGAACTGCCTATAATGTGCATTTTCCAGTTCAACATCATAGTTTTAAGACATGGCATGTATCTGAAAAATAACTGTGGTCACTATGAAAGCTACCTTTGAGATAGTTGTCATGTAAGTCACTTTTACCCTCATAAATTTTATATTTGCAATAATCCCATCTAGTTCGTTAGTAATGGTAAAAATTATCTGATTATAGCAAGTAGAAATTGGATAGCTTTTAAATAGAAATTGAGAATTTGCAGCTCTCTCCTGGATGTGCCTTGTTAGGTTAATAAGAAATGTAGGAGATGAAAATTCATTGAACGTGTCACAAAAAGATCTACCATCCCTTACAGAATCACAGAATCATTTAGATTGGAAAAGATCTCAGAGATCATTGAGTCTGACCTTTGACCTAATGCTACCCTGTCAACTAGACCATGGCACTCAGTGCCACATCCAGTCTTTCCTTAAACACCTCCAGGGATGATGACTGCACCACCTTGCTGGGGAATATGTTCCAATTTTTATCAACACTTTCCATGAAGAAATTCCTCCTGTTGTCCAACATGAACCTCCCCTTGAACAGCTTGAGACCATATCCTTTTGTCCTAAGGCTTGTTACTTAGGAGAAGAGGACGACCCACACCTCAGTATCACCTTGTTTCAAGGTTACATTTTCGTAAAGAACAACAAGGTCTTCCCTGAGCCTCCTTTTCTCCAGGCTAAATAACCCCAACTCCCTCTACTGTTCTTCATAGGACTTGCTCTCTAGACTCTTCACCAGCTCCATTGCCCTTCTCTGGACTCTAGCACCTCAATGTCTTGCTTGAAGTGATATCCTTCTTGATATGGGAAACTACAATTTAGTTTAGTTTTTTGGGTTCTGTCTTTTAGTCTCTTTGGGTGACTTCCTCGTTTATACAATTGAGTCATTTTGAAACTAGCATACAAGCAGGTGTCAGAGGAGTACTTGCTGATCAAATACTTGTATAATTCACAGCTTTGTGCTGTCTTAAATAGCTTCTAGTAAATTACAAACATTGCCAAATATATGTGACTCAGCCCTTTTTCGTAATGATTATCAAGATGAGTGGAACAAAGTGAAAACATAGAGATTACAAGAGCAGGTGAGCAACATAGAAATAAGGGAGATATTCTAGATATTTATCTCTTTCTATCAGATTACTCTAAAAGAGGAAAAGTTAAGATCAAGATCCATGTCAACCTGAGTGTGATGAAATCATTAGTGAGCAGTCAGTGAGATTATGGATAAGACTTCGTGAACTTTCAATATATCTCGTCTATATGGAAGGAGGATTGATGTTGCAAACTGATTTTCTTATCTTTTTTTTTTTTTTCCTTTTAAAGATCAGAAATCAGGGATATGGAACCTTGAACTGCAGAGCGCTTTGTAAGCAAGGCAGCTGATGGCTAAATATTTTTCCCCGTGATCATTACTGAGAGAAAAAAAAGAAAACTTGAAAGTGCAAGTGAATGTTGTGTCTAAGCAAAAGGAAAAATATGCATAACATAAAGCTACTGAGAGGAATGATTACGGTCCGTGTACTTCATTTGGGGTGGCCAGATCTATAACTTGTGAGTGGTTTAGTTTCTGAATTGTTTTTCTTCAGTGCAGCAAAATCTGAGCATAAAATGATTGTAGCAAAAATATTTTCGTTCTTAAATTAGCATAAAAACATTTTAAAATATAAATATTACTGAGTTTTGATAACATGATTAGATATATGTTCATAAATAACATCTATATATGTGCAGTAAATTGGATTTTCCACTGTCACTGTGGAAAAGAAAAAAAGTAGAATTGGTAAAATGGAGATCTCATAGGTGATCTTCCTGGCCTGCTATATTTGTATAGCTGTTCTAAATTCAGACTTAGGGAGCACTGGGTACTGATCACACTTAAAGATCTTTTTTTTTCCTTCTCAGTAACATTTTTCTTTACATAGTGTGCGTGGTCACTCATACATACTTTTTAGTTCCTGAAGATTTTATTACGCACCATACAGTTGCCTATATGTTGATGATTGTCAAGTGAAAATCCATGAACTTTTGCTCTGTGTTTTGTCATTGTGCTATTGCATAATACTAAACCTCTGTGGTATATGAGATAGCCGTTGCTTTGAAGTTTTCACGGACTGGTGATGAATTTTGTGTAAATATGGTAACCAGTATGTTCCAGATGGTTCAAAGGTATTTCAAAGATCCTTTCCTTTTGTAGCAATAAGATGATTTATTATTCATACTACGGTAAGTTCTTGTATTACATTTTGTTTTCATGTAGATCTTTGGTGTAAATCTCGGGTTTTTCATCATGGCACCACAGAGATTTTCAAGCAGTTATGGAACAATGCAAATGATATCCACAGTCTCTATACTACTTGATCTTTCCTCCAAGGCTGAAAATTCTGTGTATGTTGTTGTAGCAATATTTTTCCATATGTTTTCGATATTTTTTTTTTTTTTTTATTGCTGGCATTGCAGCTTGTTTTTATCTAGTCAATCTGTGCAAGAGGTTTTGATAGTGCATGCTATGCCCTGAGAGTGGAAAGTGATTAAAATAGAAGGTGACTCTAATTCTTGATTGAATAAGCTGGTTGATCCTTTAAAAATCTGCCTTCTGTGTTAGGTTTATTTTGGAAATTCCCACCATGCATAGGTTTATGGAGCTAAGCTGAACTGCCACTTTGCTCTACTGACCTTTAGTCAGGAAAGTACTTGGGCTCAGAAGACTTTAAACTTCTGCTGTTGTTCCGTAGGGGTGATTTTAAAGAATGAGAAGTGACCATAGTGTACTCTTAGACATGTTTGAGAGCTTACCAACATCTCAACGTAATGTTTTTTTGATTAATGTTTTAACTGAGAATGGAAACATTTCTTTCAAGCCTGGGGTTTTCTTTAGAGCCGTGTAGATTTTTTACACTATGAAAAACTGTAGTGCTGTATGGAAATAGGGAATTATTTTTAAAGGAAACAAAAATATTTAATTTGAGTGAAGACTTCACTTCTTTTTCAGGCTTTAAAAAACTTTTATAGATTTTGAAAGTTCTGGTCATTTTTTTGGTCATTATAATGTTTATGTCTTTCATTTAGATATTATCAAAATCACTCTTGTCACTAGATGTCACATTCTAGAATTGTTTTTTAATGTGTTTCTATGTTTCTATTATATGATTTCTATTTCATAGAAACTTCTTGATGTGATTTAGATTTCTTAGGTATAGCTTCTGTTAGAGATTTAAAATTTTCCTACTATCCTTAGGATTTGTTAGGAAGGTCAGATTACTGTATTGCATAATCCTGAAATTTTTTTGAAAACTAAGAGATGATGTTGCTAAATAGAGCAAACTGTTTTATGGATCCACATATTTAACATGAAGAAGGAATTCACACTGGTAAACAACACAGTCTAATATAGTGAAATTTTATGGATGAGGGCATCGAAGACTAAAATATGTAAATGAAAGTCTTTTCTAGACTAACCAGACTAACCACCAATATGAATAAAAAAATAGCTATGTTAGTATTTCTAAAATTAGAGTAGCAATAAACAGTACTTTCAAATTCAGTTTTTATTATAGGTGGTGGTGCTGTATTATAGGTGTGAACAGTAGGATTTGTTTATTTTGTTGAAAGGTTATAAAGCACAGGATTTTCTATACTGCAATCCCTTGCTAGCTCTTTATTCTCATATAATTAGGAATGTGAATATGTAATTCTCCAATGCAGGTTTCAGCTTGTAAGTTAGGGCAGATTTAGAATGCAGCACTTAGAGCTTTTGTGTAACCACCCTCTGGGCTGCCCCGCTCCCTCTTCAGCCCGGGCATTGCTTTGGCCATCGGGCACTGGATAGGAGGGGGCCCTTCCAATCAGGAGACCTCCGAGTCGGGATTTCGGGAGGTCCATCTCAGAAGGTGCCTCAGGGTTTGCAGGGGGTGCGTGTGCCCCTGCACTCCTCCGAGGGTTGGCTAGTGAACGAAGGACAAAGAAGTGCAGGCGGTTCTTCGTGGTTACATATAAGTTTATTTCACTCCAGGGGCAGCGAGCTCCATGGAGGGTCCAAGCTTATCAGAGGCAACCAGGGAAGAGCACTTCTCATTTCCGGTCTGTAGTTCTTATAGGGGGCTCCAGCCAATGGGGAGGGAGGAGAAGGGGAGGGGACAAACTGTCTGAGGTGAAGGGCAGGGGATTTAACAGAACGTACCAAGTAACAGAACAGTATAATACAGAGATACATAATATAGAAATACACACTAATTACACACCACAACACTTTTGGTGAATTGTCTGAATTCTGTATTTCTTAATTTGCAGTGAAATTGCTTCTTATCTAAACAGAAAGCTTCAGACTTTTCAAATATCTACTAAATGGCATATCTTGAGAAGTAAACTTGAAATGGGAAAGACTCTAAATAAGCAAAGCGATAGTTTATGGGTTTTGTTAAAAAGTGTTATTACAGTGTCTGATAAGTTAGTTGCCAAGGTTAGCTGCTCCAGAGCCAGCCAGGTCTACCGTGGAGCAGAAGATCTTGATGCAGAGCAGGGTTTCCTGAGGCAGGGAAATTCCAGGGCGACAGAGACTCTTACCTGGTTCTGGCAGCTCTCACAAGAGATGCTGATGAGGCCTGGCCATTGTCAGAGGAACCATGGCCACCTCCATACCTCTAAAAACCAGCCTGAGGAGTGCGAGTAACCAGGACATGGTGCAGCAGTTAATGCAGAAGGATGCACAGGTAATGGTGTTGACACTTTACCAGTTCAAAAGGTGAGTTCAGTTGGTGGTCATCACCCTCCTAGAAAGTGTCATCCACCTGGCAGAAAACTACGTCTTCTGCACTTGCCAGAACTGATGGGGCTACTTGGAGAGAGGTCCCATGAAAGCATGCAGCTGTTCTAGTATCAGGCTGCAGGGCATGTGTTTCATTAAGAGTAAGGCCAGTTTTTCTATTGCATTAAATTTGGCAGAAAATAAACTGTTTGCATGCTAGCTGGTCCTCTGATATCAGAGGGACTGGGAGCTGCTTGGCTTAGATACTAAGTGATGTCCAATTAAACACTAAGCAACAGAAATGCAAAGCCAAGTGACTCTGTAAGTTGGGTTGGGTTCAATGCGGACTACCATGATTATGGACTCACAAATAATAATAGTGTGTAATAAACCGTATGCCTGGTTGCGCCCAATGAAGTCTCATGGCTGGACTAGAAGTGCGGTCATGTTTAGTAGCTCTCGTGGCCAGGTGCAAAATAATGTAGTTTACTATTCTGAGAAACAGAAATGCAGGTTCTTATTGAATTGCCAGTGATAAATATACTGCCTGCAGAAGCACACATGAGTACCTGGAATATGAGTAATACAGCCAACAACAAATACATTCAATTTCAAGATGATTACATAGCATTAAAAGTATGATCACAAACACAGGCTTGCTTTCTGAATTTTCCAAAGAAGCACTTGGTATAGCTGACTGTTCAAATCTTACCCAATAGGTGTCCCTGTGAGGGAGAACATAGGTATAGCCTGACAGCCATCTCAGAATACAAAGGTGGAATCTCTTCTGACCTCCCTCCACACTTCAGCTGTATTTAAAATTTTTGCTTTGAGGGAAGGGAAAAGGTAAAGTTACAGTTGTTGTAACTTCATGTTTAGGTGGAGTTTGATTGACTTTAGCATATGTGGGGGTGTGAAAGGCAATATGTATTCTCAAGTTACGGAAACACAGAATCGCAGAGCAGTAAAGATTTGAAGGTCCAATCTCCCAGCTTAATCAGGATCATCCTAGAGCACATTGCTCTGGACTGTGACAAGATGGTTCATTTAGCAATAGGCCCATCATTTAAAAATGACCCACCTTATCCTTTGTTTTCCTTTTGTTGTTAATGTATTTGAAGAAGCCCTTCTTGTTGTCCTTGACATCCTTGACCAGATTTAATTCCATGTGGGCCTTGACCTTCCCTGTCTTATTTCTACTTACCCTGCCAATCTCTCCATATTCATTCCAAGTTACTTGATTCTACTTCTACCTCCTGCTTACATTTCCTATACATTCTTTAAAAGACTAAAGTTAGCTCTCCGGAAATCCATGGTTGTAATCTTACTTGCTGGCCTTGCTTCCTCCTCATCCAAAACTGAACTTTAGAATCTCATGGTTCACATCTCCAACAAGGCCTTTTTTTGTCCGTTAGTATGAGGTCAAGCAGCACACCATTTCTTGTGGCATCCTCCACAGCCTGTAGCAGAAAGTTGTCATCTATGCTTTCCGTAAAGCTCCTGGACTGTTTATAGTTTGCTGTGTTGCTTCTCCAGCAAGTGTCAGTTAAAGTCCCCCACAAGAACTAGACTTTGAGACTGCTTCAAGCTGCCTTTAGAAGGCCTCATCCACTTTCTCCTTTTGATGAGTGAGCTTTTAGAAAAGGTTAATGCATAGTTAATGAAGCAAAGTTGAGCTTTCAGTTGCCATTTGGGTCATCCCTTTGGCTTAGTTGCCATCAGCTGTATTATCAACAGAGTGTGACCACAACACCTCTATGTTGTGCTGTACTTGGTTGCATGTCTCTCTTAGAGTGTTACACCAAGCTACCTCAGTGTTCTGTCTCCTAAGGTGTACAGACAGTTTGTCCCTGGTGAACTATAGTCAAATCACGCACTCCTTGCTGAAATTTTTTTGTCAGTATTTTCCCCAGTAATGGATGGCAGTAGTGAGAACTGCAGTGTGAGGTATGACCAAGCACATTTCTGCTCAGTCTGATGTCAGAGCTCTGTGAGGAAGTGGAAAGGTTAAGGATCATTAGGGAGTCTGAGAAAGAAACAGGAACAGCCTCCAGAAAAAAACACAGGGTCAGGGGGATCCTGTATCTTACCACCACCATGCAGAAGGCAGTAACTTAAGGAAAAGAGTGAATACAGGCAAGTCTATGCTCCGGGTGATAGGCAAACCCCCTCTTTACCCACCTCACCTTTCCAGGTGCCTTAGTACCTGGGTATGAAGCTCTGGGTGTGGAAGGTTAGACAATTGACAATGTGGATAATGGTCCATCTATACCAGTGGTGTTTCCAAGATCAGAAGGGCCTACACCTCATATCAAGGCCACCTCCACAAGGAAGAAAAGAAATGTTGTAATTGTACGTGACTCTTCTGAAGAGAAAAGAAGGTTCAGTATGCTGCATGGACCCTCCTCTTCGCAAAATCTGCTGCCTCTCTGGAGTGTGGGTTATGGACATCGTTAGGAAATTTTCCAGCCTGGTGCAGACCTTAGTGTATTATCCATTACTGTTTTTCTGTGTGGGTGGCGATGAAGCCACAAAGCATAATCCAAGGAGAATCAAAAGAGACTTAATTCAGAATATTAATTAAAACTAATCCTTCCTGTAGTTTTAGTTTTGATTGCAAAAGGGTTTTTAGGTTGTCTTAGAGCATTTGTGCTGCTCTGTATTACTGAGCAAATTGTAAACTATTCTTTGAATCTACCCATCAGCTTTCTGTACATAGTGAGTCCAATGGATTTTTATTGACCATTACTATTTTTTTTTCTTTTCAGTCTTCATTTATATGGGAGATCAAATTCTGGTGTAGGAGGTTAACAATTACCATTCAACTTCTTGGTGATTATTTTTAATAAAAGGAATGTTGGAGTCCCAGCTACACTGCAATTTTAATGAAATAATGAGCTTCCTGACTACAGCAGACTGAGCTTTGTCTGATTCCTACAGTGATTAATTGACCATGTCAAACTTTGCAGTCTAGCCTAGTGATATATTTTACTGTGAAAGTTTAATTTTTATTCTTTGTTTGTGAAAACAGTAGTACTGTCATATAGTGTTATCATACAAGTGCCATGTTATGTGATTTGGTTTAATGAACGTCACTTGTTGCTATGTTTAGTGATTTTTGACCCTATTTAACAACAAACTCTCTAAGTTTTCTGAATTATAATAAGTCTGACATTAATATTTTTTCTGAAATCAGCATATAACACATTGGAGTTGTATCTCATCTCAAAAGCTGCGGTGGTAATTTGTTAGATATGGTGGCACAAAAGAGTTTTACCTTGTTTTTTGTTCTTCTCTTGAAGATACTTATTCAAAGCAAGTATAAAATTCTACAAAATACTCATTTTTGTAGCTTTGCTGAAGAATCTATGAAAATTCTCGTACTGTAAGAATCTGTATTAATTCATTCTTATTTGAGACTGTAGGATATACAGGACATTGTTTCTTTAGAGCAAGAGTAGTGCTATAGGAGGTATCACTTGTACATCTCACTTAATTCAAATGAGATTAAAATGAGTATTTAGTAGTTTTCTGAGAGAAAAATTTAGTTAGCTTCATATTACAAATGAAGTATCTCAAGCCAATTATTTAAAAAGAAAAAAAAGACTGAAAATTGTACTAGAAGTGACATATATGCTCTACGTTTATTTTATTCAATATCAGTTTTTTGGTTAAATAATGATAATGAATAAAACTCATCAGGAGATAAAAACTTTTTTTCCTTCTTACATTTCTTTCACTCTCTTGAAAGCTGTTGTAATTGTGCTGTTTTTCAGACAGAATAAAAAGCTGAAGACAATCCACTGTTACTCATTCATATATATCCATCTATGCAGACTTTATGATTATCATTCTAATAAATTAAGTTTTCCCTGATTCTAAGGGTTCTTGCAATCCTTAAAATTCCACAAATAAAAAAATGGAGAGCCTTCTATGTGTAACATAAAAAATTTAGTAACAAAGCAATGAAAAAATACAGAAATCAGACAAGCTAGTCTGAAGGAGAACACCACAGAAATATAGACACTAATGACTGGACTGCTTTACAGTTCAGTTTGTGTTAGCTGTTACTGCTTTGCTATAATCACCTGACCCACTGAAGACAGAATCTGTTCAGAACTTCTTAGTGCTTTAAAAAAATAAAAAAAAATACTTCAAATCATGCTTTGAAACTCATAGGTGCAGTGAAGTAAACTGTGATGCCAAGCAGCATCCAAGGTATTACTCTGACAAAATATCTCTTCTGATATGTAAAGGGCAATTATGGTACAGAGTGTCACTGGAAAGATATGCATTTTATGTGTTTGAGCTGTCTGTGCAGCTCTAAGAAATCTTCCAAACCTCACAATAAATAGAATTTGGTAGAATATTAGCTGCATTGCTTTTGCTGGGAATTAAGGGAATAGTGCTTAGGAATTTGATGCCTTTTGTCTTAGAAAAGCAACTATCCTTAAAGGTGTAAAGCAATACTGAATACAGCTAGAATTCAAATGCAAACCTGACAGTCCCTCACAGCCAGCCAGGAAATAGAAGGAGATTTGTGATATAGTTGGGGTGGCTTTACAAGAGTTGTTGCAGAGTGATTCTAGACCTATATTCTACTTAGTTTTTATTAATCTGCATGATAATGCTTAAATGTTCGATGTTTTTTCCACATTTGTGCTGTTTTCTTCTGTTGTGGGAAATCATGAATTTGAACATCCCTAAACTTTCTTGATTTTGCCATGGAATTGTATGTGCAATCTGCAGAGGTTATGCAGAGGAATTTTTAAACTTCAGTAATCTGTGCAATCTATTTTGCTGAATTATGAGGGAAAATTGTCATAACTGTAGATAATTTCTGTACTTTGGAGTATGAATGTAAGTATCATAGAGTTCAGAATTAACATGTCGTGCAGCTTCAATTAGCAATTGAGGACAAAAGGCGTAATTTACTTCTGTAAAGCTGCAGCTTCTGACTTCCTTGAAAGTCAGACAACGGATTTGCAAAACATTTATTTATTTTAAAAAAGTATGTGTAGTGACCAGTGACAGGACCCAAGGGAATGGTATGAAGCTGTGCCAGGGGAGGTTTAGGTTGAATATTAGGAAAAAGTTCTTCACCCAAAGGGTGGTTGGGCACTGCAATAGGTTCCCCAGGGAGGTGTTCACAGCACCAAGCCTGACAGAGTTCATGAAATGTTTGAACAACACTCTCAGGTACATAGTGTGATTCTCAGGGTGTCCTGTGCAGTGCCAGGAGTTGGACTTTGGTGATCCTCAATGGTCCCTTCCAGCTCAGAATACTCTATGATTCTGTGATATATTTTTGACTTAGTAAGAAAAATAAAAGTTGCAAATCATTCTATTTTTGAAATAAAACATTCAGTTTGAAGCAAACTACATTTACTGCAATGCACCAGCATTTTAATAATGGTCACAGAACTGTGATTCACACTCAATTACTATAGGGTAGTCTGTGGTACTTCATTATTTGTATAGTGTTGCCATTTTTATGTAATTGTTAATTGTTTTTATTTGTAAGATAAACTAACAGAGTAGAAGGAAAAGAAGCAGGAAAAAATAGTATCAAATAAGAAAGAAAAAAACATACCATGAGTAAAACACAGAACACGTATCAATTTGGTGTTATTAAAAACACTGACAACATTCACTGAGCATTCACCTTCAAAATGCTACACAAAATATGTCTTCTAACACTGTTCTGTGAGCATTATCAAAATTATTCTTTAAAAGTTATTTTGAAGGAATTTTTTTTTTTTACTAACAATTTAAATTTACTTCAGTTAGGAATAAAATTTTAAATTTTGACCTCCAGAGAGCTCTGATTCTTAGCTTGCAGGCCTCTTCATGAGCATACAGACATGCCCAGCCTGGAAGCTCAAAATACCAAAAAACAATGTAGATGTGAAATAAGCACATTGTCAAACGATGTTTGCCAGAATCATGTTTCCTCTATAAATTGTAAAATCCTGGATGAGCACTATCATTAAAAATTCCAAATATTGAAGAATAAAGTTTAGATGTTCTCCATGTGAAGTCAAAATCACTAGTAATAAAAATTATTCCATTTAATAAAACTGAGATCTCTTAAGCCACATGGATTTAATGTCCTATGAGATGCTACATTAACATGATTTTAAATAGAATTAATACGTTGTTTTTAAAGGTAGGACTGTGAGAAAATTTTATTTGAATTCTCTAGGAATCATATTTTTATGTAATTTAAACATGTTTCATATATTTTTTAGTGGTGAAGCAGAAAAAAAATCTTCTGGCCCAGCCTATTGTACAAATTCTTAGGAACAGCTTTGCTACCTTTTGACCACCTGAACAGGAAAGATGAACTGAAGTTCTAGGGAGCACAAGGGTACAAAAGTGTTGTGGGAGATCACGGACANAGTCTGCTTTTCTGAAATTCACATTGCAAGTCAGTAGCACTTTAAATCAATGAAGAGCCAATTTTGAATAACACTGCTTCTCGAATTGGAACATATTCAAATAAAAGAGTAGTTTGCATTCTAACAGGGATCTGTTATATCAATATCATCTTATGTTGTGTCTAATACTTAATGCTTCTTGCACATTATAACTTACAGTAGCTGTATCTTTCATAATTTGGAGAGAAGAAAAAGAGAAGGAGAGGAATCAATGTGGAAGCAGGAAGGGAGTTGTGATGGAACAGCTTGTCATAGGGTGGGGAATAAGTCCTTATCAATAACGAAAACAAAGATCTTTACATTATCAACCCTGTTTTCAGTAGAAATCAAAAAAACAGCCTCATACCAGCTATTGTGAAGAAAATTAACTCTGTACCACCCAAACCAGCACATGGAGTGATGCAGTTTCTTGGCCCTTTTCCTTTCATCCTCAGGTAGTACACCTGAGGTAAGTGTTACCTTGGTCAGCTGTGTACCTGCTTGCTGGTATGTTTGCTGGAGGGAGGAAATGTCCTAAGCCTAGCAGAACTGAAGCATGTACAACTCTCAAATACAGCTTAGAAACTCACTCTCTCAAGGAGTTTCTCTTCCAACCTCTGACTCTTGAATTGACACATCTGTTTGTGCCTCTATAAATGTGTAGCTATTTTGTATGTGGGTGAACTTGTTAGTTGCCACTGACTGTTGAGGTATTTTGTTATCTTTGCAAAGCGCAATGGAAAGTTTTCTAGATTACTACTTGCAATTTATGTAGGTGTTAATCACTTTATCTGGAAATAATTGCATATAGTGTTCTTCACAAATAAATTTTTTGCTTTCATTGTTTTATATCCTGATTTTGTCTGCGGTAGAGTTAATTTTCTTCTTAGTAGCTGGTGCAGTGCTGTTTTAGGTTTAGTATAAGGATAATGTTGATAACACACTGATGTTTGGGCTGTTTCCAAATAGTGCTTACCCTAAGTCAAGGACTTACCAGTGTCCCATAACAAGCGAGGAGGTTTACAAGAAGATGTGAGAGATCATGGTCTGATGGGTGAACCAGACTGGACAAAGAGCTGTTCAGTACCATAGAAAGTCATGCCCAGTTATATAAACTGGGGGAGTTTCCCAGAGCAGGAGCTGATTGTGGTTTGGGGATGGGTTTGACATCAGTCAACGGATAGTGAGAAACTGTATTGTGCGCCACTGGTTTTCTTGGGCTTTACATTTCTCCCTCCTTTTTTTGACAATTGTTACTAGTGTTGTTATTGTTATCATTAGTAGTATTATAATTTATTTCAATTATTAAACTGTTCTTATTTTGATCGAGAAATTATCTTGATTTCTGGTCTGAGGAACAGTGCCAGTTCTTATTCTATAATTATACTNCCTGGACACATTAAAGAGACAGTGATTCTTCTGGAAAAAACTAGAAATATCTATGTCCCTGTTAGGTACATTCCAGACAGCTACTGCCCAACAGTAACATCACTTACCATGTGTAGGTGTAGTAAAACACAACACAAGCCTCGTTTCTTTCTGATGAATAGCAAGAGTTCACAAAGTACTAAACGTCTTTTGGGACAATTATATTCACTGACTTGGGTGTCATGAAATGTTTTTCTGTTCATGGACGTGCAAAAAAGAGCATTGCTGAACCTGAAGCAAGCATTTTAGTTTTCCAAAGCATTATACCATGTGCTACAGAAAAATCTTGTCAAAAAGTAGGTTGTCAAAAGATAAAACTCTTTAGGCCTCACCTATTTGCTCAGCTCTTACTGAATATTTAAAGTTTTATTACAGAGATACCTCTATACCTGCTTTTTTAAATTGTTGACAAGTTCAAAAGCTATTTTTACACTTCATTTTATGTTAAAAAATTAATTCTGATTATTAGGAAAAAATGTGTTTAAGCTTCTATAAATAAAAGGAGCATTGAATTGTCACAGGTTGTGTCTAAATCTGAGAAACGGAATATCCTTCTAAGGTGTATCAGTGTTCAAGCGTGCTCAGCAGCTGCTTATAATTTGGAACAAAATTGGATGTGTGATGCCTCCTTTGCTCTTTTGTTTTGTAAGAGGAATGTAAGAGGACTCGTAACATCCTCTGTTCAGGCCCATGTAGTAAATAATTGGGGAAATTTGGTTTAGGGTAAAGTATTATGTGCACTTATTCTCCAGAAATAGCTATATCATCCTTGTAAAATAAGGTTCTATTAATTAATTTATATGATGTTGCATTCTGTTTGAGTGAACTGCGTCTATCAATCAGTGAACCATCAGTTGATCTCTGTGGAATAGAAAATGTACAAAACTTTCTTATTCTCCTTTTTTGATTTTCATTGGAGTTTTACAGGCACATTTAATTAATCATTTTGAAAATATTTTTCCAGTATGGAAAAACAGGGTATGAAATTTGTGTTCATTAATGAAGGCAGTATATTAAAGGAGATGTATGAAAACAAATAATAGATACTTAAAATATTCTAAGCCTTTCTACAGCAAGAGCAGCATGTTCCTTTTATTTCAATATTCTGTTCTAAGCATCCTGTTTTCATGAAAAGCTGTTTTGCTAGAAATTCACTATGGCAGAAAACAGCATTATGCATTTGAGCAGATGCACTGGCTCACTTCATTAAAGATGGACACCTGGGGTCCTGCATTAGACTTGTAAAGAAGATGGAAATATTGCAGATGAAAACAGGTAGGTAGAAAGTAGGTGAGTGTGCATTTTCAGATTCTCTAATTAACAAACTTTTAGCAATATGAGTAGGTGGCTCTTTACATTCTCCAGAGTTACTGTTTAAAACTTAGAGATTCTTTTTGTTTCTATGTACAGCTCTCTAGCGACATGAAAACTGGATTTTTACCTTGGAGGTCTTCCTGTAGACCTCTGGTTTCTGAACCGCTGGTAACTAGCATCTGTAAGGAATGTGATGGAGTTACCTGTTTTTATCTGCTAGTTTTAATCTTGTCTTTCAGTATCTTACACTTTGTTCTAGCTTAAAGCACAGGTAGTGTTATTCTTTACCATACTAATTGTCATATTAATTGTCAGTTATGTGCTGTTGTTTCTGCATATTGACAATGCTTGAAAATAGTAATTATGGTTGCTCTTGTTTGAAGCTCCACACTTCAAATAAACTTATGTTGGTTTTCTGTGTGGATTTTTTTTTTTTAATCTTTTATCCTGCTATGCAGTTTAAAGCAAATACTGTGGCAAAATCAAGTGTTTCAGGTAGTATGTACTGATTACATAAAGACCTTATTATTTTTCCTGCAAAGGCAGCATCAGTATGAGCACAGGAAACCTCTTGGCAATGAAATAATACATGCTGTGGTCAACACTCTGCTCTGTTGAAGATCGTTTGCTTGTGCCAAACTCAAGTGTCCTGGGTCTGGCTTCAGATGTGTTGGATTAGTGTATTGAAAAGGTCACATTGGAAAAATTGTGGGGCGATGCAGATACATGATGTTGTGTTTCGAGACTCACATATACGTGCCACACTGTTAAAAGGCAGCACCTGCTTTGTTGTGTGTTGTTAATTCCAGGCAAGGTTTCTTTGTCTGAGATGGAAGTTAGCACTTAGAACGCTCCAAGTTGCATTTAGGGACCTCTCTTCTGCCTGCTGTATCTTCCAAAAAGTATTTAGTAAAATGTGTTTTCTTGAAAAAATCCTCTTCTTCCTCTTCTCCTACCAAGCTGATTCCACTATAGTGCTAAACTAAGTATGAAGAGTTTGTTCCTCTTTGTAGTGAGCGAAAACTTAGTGATGTGGAATTCCATGCATTCCCTTCCTCAAACAGCTTGGAAAAATTAGAGAATTAACATCTGTCCTGGTTTAATGACAATATGTTCAGGAGGTGGGACCTCTGAGGTAATACCCTCCTTCTCTTTCATCTATTCCCCGCACCATCCCCTCAAAATTGATAAATTTTTGAACTTACAAAGACTCTGAATTAAGGAGAAAAAAAAAAATTACACAAAAATGGAGAACAAAACAAAGTAAAACAAAAACAAACAATAGCAGAAAAAATGTCACCTAACTACCCCCTTCCCTTTGCTTAAAATGAGGAAAACCTGGAAGACTATTCTGTTTGAAGAAAAAGAAGTCCTAATGCCACTGAAATGACAGCAATGATCCTGATGGTGACCATGTGACATGACAGCGACGGAGCTGGAGCGGTGCTGGGACTGGGCAATCATGCCCCATGTGCAGCTCAGAAAGAGAAATTTCTGCGTGTTCAGAGTAGCTGTGGCAGTGGCTGGCAGTGGTGCTGCCACCTGAGGTGACTGATGGTGGCTTGCCGTGGTGAAATGCTCTGCTGATGGGTTTGCCATGGCAGGAAGTGCTGGCGATGGTCCTGCTGTGACAAAAACAGTGAGAAGTGGGAACGAACAAAGGGTGTCCTCCCTTGGCACACCCAGGAACAAAAGAGAGCAGTTCCAAAAACACTGGGGGGATTTCATCCTCTCTCCTGAGTTCTCGCTGTGTTTCACTTCAGGTACCCCCGTCCCCACCTCCCAGTGCAGCCCCAGTGGGATGGGTGTGGTCCCCCACGCTTCAAACTATGTGATGGCATGAAAAATTCAACAATCTTCCTCATTTAACTAAAACTATAACAACACCCCAAAATATATTTAAAATAGATAATGCTCGTTACTTCTGCTAGTGTGGTTGGTTTTTTTTTACGTGAGAAATTCTTCTGTCTTAATTTCTGTTATAAAAATTATATGCAGTTGTACTGGGTGTATTTGCTACATGTTTTTCCTTATGTTTGCTGAATTGAAAAATCAGCAAAAATTGACGTGGAGAAATTATACTTAATTATGGAAAAGCAGTATCATTTGTCTCCAGCATGCAGCAAGGAACAGAACTAATGTCTAGCCAATGCACGATGAATCATATTTATTCTAAACTCAACATTTTTACAGTATTTAAATTTAAATTGCTTTAGTGAGAGCACTGAAATACATACGGTCTTCTTTGCACTAATAAGAACCACAATAATCACTTTACTACATCTTTTGAGTCTCTGTCCTTGGTCTTCTGGTAGTTAAATCCACACAGTGTGGGAAGACTATTAGAATTATGATCAAACTTGACCATACATAAAAATGTCTTGAACACTGAGAATAGACTTCATACTGAACTCCGCATAAACCTAGAGCAACCATATGTCTGCCCCTCCTCCAATATTTTCTAACTATTGACTGTTTCTTGTACCAGTCAGGCTTTTAGTGCTTGTTTTTTGGTTACCATATGGTATATCACTTTAAATGATAAAACTTGATTGGATATTTGCCACTACTTTAGTGGTCTTGGTGGTAGCCACTGAGTACAGAGCTTTGATAAGTTATACTTTTATGCATTCTATTATGTAAGTTACCATCTTTTAGAGGGCTTAGAGAGTATTTGAAGGAAAGAATAGGTCAATTATGAAAAATGCAGCTAAAAACATAGAAGCTACTCAAACTGTTAACTTGTATATAAAGTGTAGGTAAAAGATGCAGTCATATTTATTTTACTTTTTGTTGACAATTGAGATGATGTTGCTTAATTAAGTTATGGTCATGCACCATTAAAAAATATCACATATTTTGAGTTTTAAAGTTCCTAGAGGCTTTACTTAGGTCTTCACTTTTTCTTCAACTGATACTTGTGAGGCTTTTATGTCTCCAGTAAATTACAGAAGTCATTAAGTCAAAAGATGATTACTATTTTCCTCATATTTCTGTTGATAGAAAAGTAATGGGCAAGAGAGGAAGTTCAATGAAAGCAAAGATGTTCTCAAGTTTAAAAGGTGTTAAGTCTGTGCTCATAGAGTGAAAAAGATTCAGGTTGAGATGACCTCAGTTCATGAAAATAGTAGATTACAGATAAAAATTAGCCAAGGAACAACTCTGGAAATGATACAGTGAGTGTTGTGACTTTGAATATGCTCTTTCAGAAGTATGTTAAACCAAATTAAAGAAGCTAACTAGTGTCTGGAATTCATTTGCAAACAATTTTGTAAACTCCATTAGTTCAGTATGCAAAGTGAACTGTAGTAAATATGTATAAGTAGATGGTGGAAGTGCACCCATTGCTTCTCACCATCTCAGTGCAATAAAACAAATCTAATCAAACTGACACAGATTAGTCTCACAGTCGTGTAGAGTGGTTCATGATAGTTCACATAGTCATGATTTCTACAGTGAAAATGCCATGGTAGCCATGGAAGTGGAGATTTCCAAGTGTCAAATGGTTTCGTGTAGTTTGTCACCATGATCCCAGAATGCACTTTCTATGACTCAAAAAAATTTCTATGGTTTTGTTCCCTAATTGCTGATAACTAAACTCATCCTTATTTAATAGTCATTAATTTTCAGCTCTAGATCACACAATTCTTTATATTCAGTATCTCCAGGGCAAAAGGATGTAGAGGAAACTGAAGGAGTTTCCTCTTCTATTGAACATTTACATAAAGAAACACTGGATTAGTATTTTAAAGAATGGATGAAGACGAATACAATAAGATTTGTAAAAGCTTCACATTAGGATAAATCAGTTTTCCTTTTGCTTTTTAATGGGTTATGTTCTTCACCTTTTCCTGACTGATCAATATCTCTGAGAACTTAGTGGGATCTTCCATTATCTTCCACTGTGTTTCTCTTGGCAAACTTCCTCAAAGCTTAAAAACTCGCTGTTAATCATGAATAAAAAAATGAGTGAAATGATGACAGAAAATGAGTGAAGTAAAAAACACTAGTATTTCTGAGTGAAGCACTGAAAGCAATAAAATATATATTTTGAATCCTAAATATAACCAAGATTTTATGTTGTTTCCCATTTTCAACTTCCCCTTTTTCTTTTAAATATAGTTCTGTGAAAAGTTGAACTCCAACTTCTTAAAAGAATGGTTAACTTATGTGGCCTCCTTACTGTTGAAGCTGCTATTTGTAAACGAAGTTATAAATAAAAGGTGAACTACTGTTATGGAGGTCAACCCCATCAATGGGGACTGGGGAAGTATCAGTTATATTATCTACAGACTTGAATGATCTACAGGAATTTTCAGGATCAGATCATCTTAATTTTGCTTCGGGAGACTTTTTTGTCTCTTTGTGGTACACAGATGCTCAGTGTTGCCTCCTGTGTGATCTCAGGCTATGGTGAGCTCTCTCAGAAAGGGATGGGATGCTGTCCTAAGGGTATTGTGCCAAGTACACTGTATAGGAAGATTTGTACCATGTATGCCCCTGCCACACAGAAATCACAGGGGTTTATTAGTCTTAATGTTGCAAAGAGCTATGGAAATAAGTATATTTATGATTCACAGTTACCCAAAAAATTGTATATCATGAGTGCCTCCACATCACCGTATTAGCTGTTCTGTACTGTGATGTTTCAGGCATCCAAATTTCTACATCTTCTTTCTCTGGTGCTGATTCATCAGGTTGCATTTAGCAACTAAAACAATGCATAGGGTGGAAATATTTGTGTGCTAAGTTCCTGCATAAAATTTTAAAATTTTTTTGGAGATCATATATAGATCTAGTGGGTCATTTTAGGTTTATTTAGGGTCTAAAACAAATAAATTACACTTTCAAAAATTATACTTGTCTACTCCAAAGATTTATTAAGATACTTAGTTATATGAATGACATATTAAAATCAGTGTTGGTAGTTCCAGTCAATAGTTAAATAAAGGGTTTAGTTGAATTCTGGACAAATTATTAAAAATCTTTTCTGATAGACAAGTTTTCAAAAATTCGCTGATTATTTGGCAGTGCTGTTTGCAAATAGTTCTTGTATTTCTTTCTGGAAATATCAGCTATGGCATTTTGTATGACATATCTTTATATTGAGAGGTGTAATTCTTTCCTTCACCTGACTTCTACAATATATTATGCCATTAAGACACAATAAAGCGTCTTTTAGTGGTTCATTAACACAAGAGTTGGTTGCACTATGTGGAGAGAAAGAATATCTTCCAGGAGTCTGCCTAGTCAAAAAGAAGTTTTGAAAATTGGTATCAGAAGCCCGAATATATACTATGTGTTTCTCCTGTTCTATGACTTTTAAAATACTGGCATTTTGTGCTTTTCTACATATTGTTGTTGATACAGCCTTTACTAGGAAAATTTTTAAAATTGCCTTTAAAATTAAATCTGTAGTTAGGAGTTTATTTCCTTGTGAACGAGTCTTGTATTAATGAAAATGTGATACAAAAGCAGAAGAAAAGAAGCTCTCAAAATTATACCATGGACAACTGAGCCAATGGGTCCATAGGCTAGGACTTCATAATTTAATGAAGTTCTGTTTACAGCGAGGGATTATGCTTTTTGGGAAAGAAAAGTGTGCAGCCAGATGGGAGAGGTGCTAAAAAGGATATTTTAAAATTGAATAAAATAGTTTGCCTGTGGCAATGGGTCCACTTAGACCAAATAGATGAGTCAGTGCACACACTGAACAGGTAAGATAGCTTATAAAATTTTTCTTTTTGTAATGTGGCTTTATTGGACTGAGTATCACAGTGGAAGAGAGCCCAGGTTGCCCTTCAGTGGCAGTCATTGCTGAGTATTTATACTAAGCAAATCAATTCTGTGTCCATCAAGGATATGAAGTGTTTCCCAGAGCGGGAAATTAGAAAATGAAAAACTTTGAAGATAAAGATGTGAGGAAAAGTCTTCCTTCAAGCCTAATCATTGTGTCTGAAAGGCTGGGTAAAGAGGAAGTCATATTGAAAAAAATTAAAAATATAAAGATTAAACATGTATATTTTGATATTAAGCAAAATTTGAGTTGTGTACAGGAAATACATGCACAAAGTGTAATCAAATGGTATCCATAGGTGTTATCTCTGTCAGAAATGTCTAAGACACACATTTATTTGTTATTCAGATTCTCTTTGAATTGCATTGTTTCACTTTTGCATTTACTTTTAGAATAATATCTTATATTCCAAAAAATAAATAGGATTCAAAGCCTCTATATGGAATTAGCATTGATACTGCAGAAACAATCAGTAATTGCAGACCTTTGTAATGTTTGTTCATTATTCTGACATAAAAGGATTCCATTTTCTTGTGTAAATTTCTATGCACTTCTTTATTTGTGGCAAGATGCCCTGTGAGCTTCTCACTGAACTTTTACAGGTACATACCAGGTATATTTGTTTCACCTGTAAGTTTCATACAGTACTAGGCTGCCTTTCTAGGTGTAACCATAGAGTGATCCAAGTTCAAAGCAGGAGGAGGAAATATATCTCTGAGTTTGTCAGAATCATACTCTTAGGAGACGTTGTACTCTTAGGACAAAATTAGTAATCTGACTTGCAGTACATTACTCTGTCCTTTAAGCCATTTCCCTTACAATGTGGACTCCAATAACATGCATGGCAGTAAGACACTGTATTAACTAAATATTTAATCTGTATTCTTCATCTTGGATGTGTATGGCAGTTTCTCAAGTATGTTTCAAAAATATCTATGATCTGAATCCTTGGGACAAAACAATTTAAAGCTGGATGTGTTTAATGCATTGTATATCTGGATGTGTTTAATGCAGAATAAAAACCGTTTATTCTCAGAAAACTATGAAGAT
>WEIV01008288.1:822-34809 GCA_013390005.1 Calyptomena viridis
TCCCCTTCCCCTTCCCCTTCCCCTTTTTTTTTACCTTGAGCACATTCTGCTCAATGCTTTTTAAGCATTTTGAAATCTCTGGCACTTTTCATCTTTGAATACAGACAATCTTTGTCTGAGGTAATAAAATCACTGGCTAGCTAAGCCTGTTATCTAGTGGAAGAGGATTAGTTTTCTTTTGATTATGGGAATGACCTTATACAGAGCGTTTGACAGAAGCACGTTTTTCCTGCCTTTGCCGTGTTTTCCACCATTAATCTGCTTAACCAGAAGATGAGATTTTATTTACTTGTTTTCTCAAAAAATACATGAAAAGGACTTTAGAGCTTTGTTCTCCTAGAATTTGTATTAAAATCTCCCATAGTAATTTAGAAGACTGGACAGAAACAACTTTTTGGCTTAGCCTGAACAAGCAGGAAGGTAGCAAGGAATACTTTACCAATGAGGAAGGGAAAATGGTGATTTCTTACTACAGCAAAATGTGCCTTCTGAGCTTGCTTCTGACCTCTCCCACTCCATATTAATTGCCTCCAGTCTTGAGGAGACTCCCTTTGAATTTTTCCCTGTGTAAAGGAACTTCTGGCCTCTATTTTAGGCAATGTGCATTATCTTTCTAATTCAGATTGTCCTAAATTGAGTTAAGAGAATTAGCACCTTCTCAGTTGTCCACAGTTTCCTCAACTTTGATATCCCAGTGCAGATGCCTCTGTCTATGTGGCTCACTCATAGCTCACTCATTACCAGAAGAAGTGAGCTGGACTTCCAGGAATATGGTTCATCCTGTCTTGAAGCACATGCATAGATTACCTCAGATGAATTGCAGCCCGAGTCTCTGCTTAGACCTGGTCACTGGTCACTTCAGGTGTTTGGTCTAAATGTTGGTATCACATCACGTAAGACCCCTGAGAGTACTCAGATCTTAGATGTACCAGGGCACCTGGACTCAGGGTCTCTCCCCACACTGCACAGCCCAGTACACCATTTCAGCCCACCAAGGGTGAGGAAGGGGATCCAGACATCCCCTCTGGTGAGAGCTGGGTTTGGGGACACACTGACTGGCAAGCTCACCTTTTGGAAGCTGGAAGAGGATCAACGTTGTGGCTCACCATGTGGTCAGGTGCTGCTGTCCTGACAGTACAACCAGTGGCTGAGCTGTGGTAGTGAGGACACTTCTTTTGCCTGCAGGTAGTGCTGCCAGGTCTCCTCAGGATGGTTGCAGGGGCCTGACCCTGAGTCTGTGACTGTCAAGGCAGCTGAAGAATTAATGCCTGTGTTGCAGCACCTCAGAGGGACTGTGCTCCCATTCCTGGGATGATATGACAATATAGATTCTGCAGGAAACCTGCAGAAATACCTAATCTGAAGAAGAAATCTAAATCTTCTTCTGTAGCCCTTTCTATTTAAACTGCTTCCCCAGTGCCCCTCATTTTGTTGAGCTGTGATATAACCTATTACTGCATCCCCAGTATCACACTGTGCAGAGCACTCTCATACCTTGAGCATAAAAGATGCCATAAAAATGTAATTATATTCTATAGCTGATGTTAATATCATATTCTTTCAGCTAATGGAGGACTTTTGCAGTGCCCATTTAATTTCCCTAATGTTAACTTTCAAGACAAATTTAGCTATGGTACAAAGGTTTTATGTGGAGCAGGGTTTTTCCTTTTAATTTCCTTCCTGTTTTCTCTTTTCAGCTGAAGGTCTGATTCTGTAATGCATGTTGTTCTCCTTGCTAGGCTGAATTCAGCAAAAATAGCAAGAAGCTGAAGGAGCAATAGGGCCTACTGTCTCCATTTTGACTCTTACTGCAAGTCTGCATGTTTTCTAAGCTGGAATATTCTCACTCCAGGTTACTGGTGATGTAGACAAAGAAAGAACCATTTTCCTCAAGAGTCCAGTGTGATGGAAGAATTTAATTAGTTTAATTAAGTTTAATTTAAGAACTAGGAAGTGTTTACCTACTCCATCTTGACCGTCTGAGGGCAGTGTCACCTAATACTTGCCAGAAGTGATATGCCTGATCACTGTATAATGTCTGCACTGCACCCACGCTATAAGGATATCATCTGAAACTTACAGACATCAAAAAGAGCCTTTCCACACATATTAACTGCATCTCGGACTTAAATACACTGTGCTCATTCTCTGGACCAGTGTCTATTGTTCTAAATCTTTAATACCATTGACTCCAGTTGGGTCATTCTATCTGATCCTCCCATCCAGACCTAGATATATCTAGATGGGACCATGACTGACCTTCATGTAAGAACTCTCACAGATATCTAACATAGATTACTGCAAAATGCTTTTTGCATGATGCAGTTTATGCCTGGCTCAAGCATGACTGAGAGGAATACTCAGTTTTAAAAACCCCAAGTGATAAAGAATCTACAGCAGTCTTTGATAAATTGTTCTGTAAGTAATCAACATTGTGTTGAAAAAGTCCATCTTATCTCAGACTAAATATGTTTATGTTTGCATTCCACCAGATAATCAGTTAGTCTGATTGTTCTTCAGACTAACTTGTTCTTCAATTTTTCTTCACTTAGTTTTGTCTTTGTTGTTAGTGCTAGTTGTATGGTGTGAAGCACAGCAAACTATCAGATGTTCTTTTAGGTGGTTTCTATTAATTACATGCATGCAGGCAGCTCTCCCTTTTCTTCAATTTCATCTCATCCTGAAACGAAGCCTTCTGTCTGTGATCAAAACAGATATTTGGGGTGAGAATGGTGGTGGTTTATGTCACTTAAGAACCTAACCTTGTGCTTATGCTTTATGCTGGCTAGTTCTGATCACCTTCATGGTTGTGTTTCAACTGACATACAGAGATGATGTATTGGGTCTGGCTGAGATGGAGTTCATTTCCCCTCACAGAGCTGTGCTTTGCATTAGTAGCCAGAAAGGTGTTGATAACACACCAATGTTTTGGCTGCTTCTGAGCAGGGCTGGCACTGCATCAGCATTGTAACATCCCCCTCCAATCGAGGGCAATATCCTGGGAGGATATATCCTGGCCAACTAGGCCAACTAACCCAAGGTAACCAAAGGGATATTCCATACCATATGATGTCAGCTCAGATATAAAAGATAAAGAAAGGAGGAGGAAAAGGGAGCATTAATTGTCCAAAATGCTTGCCTTTTGAGCAACTGTCATGTGTGCTGAAGCCCTGCTGCCCAGGAAGTTACTGGACATCACTTGTTAACGGAAAGTAGAGAATAAAACTTGTTATTTTCTGCCTTGCTCGTGCACACACAGACTTTCACTTTTGCTTTAGTAATCTGCCTTATGTCAACCTACGAGTCATTTTCCATCTTATTCTCTCTCCCCTGTCTGGCTGGGAAGGGAAGTGATAGAGTGGCTTGGCAGGCATCTGGAATCCAGCCAGGGTTAAACTACTACAGTCTTTTTGGCGCCCAAACAGGGATGAGACAAAGGCAGTTTTATATATATATGTTTTATTTATACTTTTTTTTTTATGTTCTGTTTTGGTTGGTTGTCTTTGTTGATGTAAGCAAAGGTTATGTGATGAATATGGATTTTAATGATAATTCTTAAATATGTGATTCACAGAGGTGAGGGGTGGAAAGGGAGCCCCCGTGTCTCTGTGTTGCCCAGGCTATGCTGCAGGGCCTGTTCAGAGGTGTGATCTTGCTATTGATTGCCATGGGAGCTCTGACCTGCTCTGTCTCTGACCTGGGCTGGTTCACCCCTCCTTAGTAATCCTGGTGTCCCGCAGCTCCTTGCAGGTCACCATATTGATGGTGGCATGAGCTTGGACGCCTGCTTGGCACAGCACCCTGCAGCCCAGAACTCCTGGGCTCAAGCAATCTGTCGGGCATAGCCTCCCTGCCTGGGACTCCAGGCTCACAACACCGCCACCTGCATTGGCTCTACCAGACAAGGGGTATGTTTCTGACAGCTTCTCATGGAAGCCACCCCTGTAGCCTCCCTGCTACCAAAAGCTGGCCATGTAAACCCAATACAGACTGTGACATAGGATAGAAAATACATTTGTGTAAAGATATGCCTCATATTGCTGCTTTTCTTACCCTTATACTTAAATGAACACCACAGAGTTATAAATTCCTCTTTAATCTGTGATGGAAACCTTTGCAATGTGATTTCTTCTGGTGGGAAATGGCAGTTTGCATTGATTTTGAGGAGGTAACAAAGAAGGTAAAGTAATGAAGCAGTACTTCTTGGTCTTTCTCTAGGAACAGATACTAGGTAGCCAAGTTCTAGGTAAATGTCAAATAATCAAGGATAATTTTGGCAGAAATGTGTAAAAAACTCTAAAGGCTGCAATGGTCAGCTTTTCCCACCACAGTGTTGATGACTCTTACAATTTGGCCTAATCTCTGGGAGATGAGAAGTCAGATGCAGTACTGGCTGAGAAACTGAAATGTTTTTAACCTCATTACCGTGAGTAATGATCCATGCCACCCACAAAAGGGTGAAGCTAAAGAAAACCTTTGCAGCAGATGATTTATGTTTGTTTTTTAAGAAAGAAAATAAAAAGAAAATTAAGGATGAAGCGTATTCCTGAAGGACGTACTGAAACACTTTATGCAGAGTATGTTACTTGCACACAGAATAGGATGTGTACACCAACGTGAACCACTGTGGTCTTGGGACTTCACACCATCTTACTGGCAGATTTTCCTATTTTCTGGAAGAGAAACAGAAGGTGGAAGAACATGTTCGACAGAGGTCATTGGCACCAGAGAGAGAAGGCTCAGACACCGTGCTGTAGTGAGGTAGGAGTGCAGTATTTCTTCTGTAACCATCATAGAGTTTTAAACCAAAAGGTGTGGAATGGGGTCATGAACTGGCCAGATAGAATCATGTCTTCACTCCATGATACATGGAAAATTAGGTTATTCATGTTCTGTCTTTACTGTGAGCCATCTTTGTCAACCTCTGCCATAGACTGGAAAGAGTGGAGAGGAAAAAGTGCAGATAGTAGCCAGCAGGAAAGTGAGTTATGGGATTTGGGTTGTGTATGTGTAGGGAAGCTGTTCCACTGCACAGGAAAATATCTGATTGCTGACAAGGAGCATACAAAATAATTATGCTTATTTTTAAAACTTATCATTAGTTCTCAGTGTTTCTTTTATTACATACTTTTCTGCAGAATATAGTGACAATAATTTTTCCCAGACAATGGTGTAGTGGTTGCAGCTTGATCTGTCAGCTGCTTATGTGGCAGGTGGAGCTAACTAACTTCTGTTAGGAAACAGAACTGCTTTCCTGATTGGGGTCAGAAGGTAAAATACAATAAACTCTATTGCCAATAATACTGGTCTTTGTTTATATTGTTGTTTATACACATAGTTGCCCCCCAAAATAACTTCAGCTTATTTGTAATTTCCTTTTTTTTGTTGGTACACAAATTCAATTTAGCTATTCAATTCTCTGATGTTCCAGCAAATAGCCAGGCATTTTTAGAAATGAAGGTTCTCTTAGTTTGCGTATTTTTCCTTCTGATATTTCTGGATCTGGAAAACAGAAAGATACTTCTGGAGCAGCTCAAGTTTATTTTACAAACAGAAATATGTTTGCTATTCTATTTTTTGCCATGTACCACAGTATGGTTTTCTCCATTTCATTATCTCAGAGTTGATGTAAAATGTGATTTTTTTTTTAGGGCATGCTTTAGACTTTCAGGATTTCTTAAGCACTACTTTTTCTGCATCATAGAAGTAAAAATTAATTTACCGCCAGATGACTGATGTTCACCCATGTTGCTTACCTGGATGGTTACTTTACACTACATGTATTTAATTTAAAATGTCCTAGAAAAACCTTTCTCCTCTATCTCTGTCTCTCATTCCTGATGCAGCCTCTTCCCCTGTTGATCACTCTTGTGACTTTTGAATCAGTTTGTCAATTTAAATCGAATTTGCAGAAGATCAAGAGGGAGGTTCCAGCATATGTCATGAAAGTAGGAGGTCTATTAACAGATGGCTGCACTAACAGTATTGGTCGCACTCCCATGCCCTCCTGCATGCCCTGTGCAGCTTCAAGCACAAAGAACTGTTATTATCCTCAGACCCTAATTCTGTGGTGATTCCGAGTTGGCTGAAATGCAGCAGCTGTGGCAACATGCTCTGTCCTGTGCTGTCAGTACAATAGTTGTCTCCTGCTTCAGGCTGTGGCTACCAGAGCAGAACCACCTTGCAGAGGGAGAAAATGAAGAACTCCACCAGCTGGCATTGTGCTAGGTCTGAGTGGACAGGTGATGTCACTGTCTGCTGTGTCCATGCCAGCTTTCAAGCTACTGACAGATGTAGCAGAGCCTCATGGAGTCGAGTCAGTTGTCCCTAGAGAAGCTGCAAGGATCATATGACATCATACAGAGCTTTTTAAAAAAAAAAAAAAATTGGCAAGAGTGTCTACCTAGAAAGCTCCTCAGCCCATATGTGTATCAGAGAAGTGTTACTTCTGCCAGTTTGGAGCTGAATATGACACTCTGCATGCCACTGGTGTACCATCACTGAGACAGTAATACACCTTCACTTAAGGCTCACATGGCTGGAATGCACATATACGAAGTAACTCTGTGCTCCTCAGTCCTTGGGACACAGTTTTGAATGGGCTTGAAGCCTTCTCATCTTCCCAATGCCTTTAAAGAAACATTCCCTGGCATGAAAGAGCCATGCTGCACTGCACCCAGCAGCATTTGGAGAAGGCATCTTGAGCTCAGTGATGGTTAGGGTTAGCATGCTGTGCTGCCTGCAGCCACCAGCACGGGCTCTGTGGGAAGCAGCTGGAGGCCCTACACTCTTGGGAGGGGTGGGTGTATCACGCTGCTAATTTCTTGGCCTTGGAGCTGGCCAGCATAATTCAGATGTCTGGCTTTGGCACCTGATTTGCACTTAGATTTTAGGCCCCTTGTGAAGCAGTGTTGCTGAGGTGTCTGTGCTCCCTGCCTGCCGAGTGAGCAGAGGCAGGACTCCATACATTGTCACACAGGGTACTACTCCTGGAGGCTTTCAGAAGCTGTGATTTGTTTGCTCCATAAATCATGGGTATTTACTACTCGATTCTGCTTTCTTAGGCACCCTACATTTGAGAGGCTGGTAGGTTACGTGTTTTGGGTACTGCTTTCTTAGTTCAAACGTCTTTTGCAGATCAGCAGTTAAGTGCAAGCAGGCAGACCAGCAAGCAAAGGAGTGTCCCAACACACAGGTACACTCACTGCTGAAGGCATTGCTGTATGTTTGGGTGAAATGTGCTTTGTCATCACAGGAAATTTTTCTGTCACCTCTCCTAAAGCTATCCCTTTGGTGGGATGTAAGGAAGCCTTCAATGTCTTGACTCATCATGAAGTTTGTTTAATAGAAGGAAGGCAGTGCTAGCCACTAAAAAGGTTTTATTTAATCCCAAAGAGTAGAAATAAGTTGAAGCATTTCTGGTCAACTGGTTTTCTTATTTTAGACATCATCACATCAATATGAGCAAGAGGTGCTGAAGAAGCAAGCATAAAGAGCAGTAAGATGTGCTTATTTCTGATATTCTTGATGAGATTTTATGATGTGGGTTTTAGTCTTGATTATACACCTCGAGGTAGAAAACTGGCTAAAGCAGATTTTTTATCTATTGTACAATGGACGTTACAATATTTCCTTGGTCCTATTGTTGTCTCTCAGAGGAAATTAAAAGGGAAAAAAAATTGTAGGGCCTATCATTTAGCAGATAGCCTATTGTAGTAAAATGTTCTTATCTGCTTTGGTTTATGATGTTTGGCATTCATTGCTAGAAATATTACAATTTATTTTTCATTCTGAATGCCTCTCACTAAAAAAGTCAAAGCACATCCTGTTTCTTGTCCAGTTTTGAAAATTCATGGGTTCACAAATTCATGTGTGAAGTTAAACATCTACTTAATTTTTTTGAGGAATACACTTTTTTTGAATCCCAACACTTAATCTAACTACTTAATTTTAATGTGTTTGTAGATACTGCTGTTTGATGAATACATAATGAGTGAGGTCAATAGCAGACTTTTCTTTACATTTCATGTCATCTGATGACCAAAGGAAAAAAAATGGATGAAGATGTTTTAGATAGTATTTGTTTGAGGTTGGCGGAGTGAGTGAGTCTGAGTAAAAACCTTTACCTACTAAAAACCTAAAACCATAAACTTCTTTTCAGTTTAGATTGTAGAAAGTGCTAAATAGCAAGGGAAAAATTAAAAACTAGACTCATCTTACAGTAATACCAGTTAATTAATGTCTGTAAAATATGCTGAAATAAAGAAGTATGAAGCAAAATTCAATTAAAACAGAATTTATTTTTTAATTAAAAAAATTTCTTTATTGGGCCAGTAGAAAAGTATGACAAAACAAAAAGTAAACCAGAAGCCAGAATTAATCTTCTAGAAACAATAGGTCAATGAAACAAGAGAAGAATATGGACTAAGGTCCCTCTACTCATGAAAATCAAGCAGAGACCTTGCTTCTAGAAGGCAGCAATCAGGAAAGTCAGAGCACGAGGATCAGAAAATCATGGAATATATCAAGTTGGAAGAAACCCCCAAGAATCATTGAGTCCGTAGGACCATGCCTAAGAGTCACACCATGTGCCTGAAAGTGTTGTCCAAACACTTCTTGAGCTCTGTCAGGCTCAGTGCTGTGACCACTTCCATGGGGAGCCTGTTCCAGTGCCCGACCACCCCCTAAGTGAAGACACTCTTTCTAATATCCAACCTAAACCTCCTGACACAACTTCAGGCCATTCCCTTGGAATCTGTCATTGGTCACCACAGAGAAGAGATCAGTGCCTGTCCCTCCTCTTCCCCTCACAAGGAAGTTGTAACTGCAGTGAGGTTTCCCCTCAGTCTCCTCTTCTTCAGGCTGAACAGACCAAGTCACCTCAGCCGCTCCAAATGGCTTCCCCTCAAGGCCCTTCAGATGCTCTAACTGGCTTAAATTTTTACTGGATTTACAAGTGAGTGTCTTCACAGCAGGTAGTATCTCCCTGTATTCTGCATTTCTCACTACATATTCAGTATATTAAAGGACTGAGTGATGTAAATATATTAACTTCTGAGTTTTACAGAGACTCCAGTTTTTCCAGTTAAATAGTAAACACAGGAGGCTTATGAAATATACTGTCTGTTTGTTGTTTCTCTGTGTAACAATTTATGTATGACAGAGGCTTTGTGGCCAAATTCTAACTTTGGGGAGAACTATTCTCTTGAAGTGGAACAAGTTCCATAGAGAAAAATATCTTTCATTTTGATCTTTGGATCAATTCACTTACATTGAGAAGAAGAGATGCAAAGGAACAATCCCCAGATAAAGGCTGAAATAAATAGAGACCATGGTTGGGTTTTGTTTGTTTGTTGCTGTTGGGAGTGGTTTTGGTTGTTTTTGTTTTGTGGGTTTTGTTTTGGTTTTGTGTTTTGGTGTTTTTTGTCTGTTTTTGTTTGTTTGGGGTGGTCTTTTTTATTTTCTTTTGTTTGTTTGTTTTTGTAGTCCTATACACTGTTGCCATTTTCAATTGCACAGGAAACAGCAACAATTGGGAAGAATAAACAGGTCTATCCTGACAGTAACTTGAATCTCCATCACGCGGAATGAAAAAAGAAAGTTAAGACCAAATTCAAAGGGAACAAAAGGCACAATACAGGAAAAAGTTACTTAGTAAATGTTTGTAAGTGATACATGCATAAGCATGCCAGAAAAATTATAAAACCTCTGGGGCCCCGTCTTCTCAGACAAGAGCCTGAAAATCACTTTTTTTGCTTCTACTCTGTCTCTACCTCAAGTACATCTTCAGACAGAAGAAAAGAGTTGGAAGGGTAGAGAGTAACGGGTGTCATGTACTCAATAGTGATAAATAGGAGTAAAAAAAAAAAGGTGATATAAAAAGATTACACTTAAAACCCACGCTGTTAATTGAAATCAAGTCACAGGGCTTTCTTTCTTGGAAAAATAGCAATTTGTCTTCAGCTTTGGCAGAAGAACAGCATGCATAAGAGCAAATAGTATTTGAAGGTAGAACAAGCCGACATGGCACCAAGTAAGATAAATGCTTAGCTCATAACTGTTAACTCCTGGCCTAGCTACTGCTATGCATTGCCAAAAAATCAGGATTTGGAGATGAATTATATAGGCTATAAATGATAGTCCTGAAATGCAGCATTAGAAAATAGTTGCAACTGTATTTGCCCATGATCATTAAAGTACTATAAAAACAAAGAAAAAAAGAGCATCTCTACTTGGGAGCCCCAAATCACGGATTTGTTCTGGTAGCTACTAATTTTTGCTGAGAAAGTAGCTAATGTCCTTGTTATTCATGAACCACATGCCTGTTTCTGTTGGACAATCTTTTACATCATTACCCGCCTGAATAGAAAAGCCCTGATGTTCTTAGAAGGGAGGGAAAGTAGTTGCAGCAGCTTCTACATGACAGATCAAAAGCGTTCTGGACTGCTGCCTCAACGTGAGGCTGTTAAGCCATCTATTTAGTAAGACAACCTGGAGTAGGCTTATTGAGGTAATGGTTTTATTAATTTCTTATAATAAATAGATGAGCAGACAAGGCTGACTGTGGCATTCAGATATGAATATTTGACCTTTACAAAATCATTTGCTTTCATTTCTGGTGCAAACTCCGATGATTTTCAATGTATACAAAGTCTATACCAGTTGAATTTTCCCAGTGCTTTGCAGTGAGCATGGGAAGGTCCGAAGTTGTTTTTCACATTTGCAGAACAGGCCCTTTTTAATCACCAAGGCTAAAGCAAGAAGTCCTCCAGAGTCTTCTATTTTCTCTACACTGAAGGACATTGCATGCTATCAGCATGCAATTCTAACTCTGCTGAAGATTTCTGAAGATTTGCTTGCTCTTGATCAGAAGTTATCACTTTCCTTGGTAGCTTGTGTGAAAGTTGTCACCCATGTGGTGTAAAAATGATGACCTGTTCCTTAGCTGCATTTCCATCTTAAATTTCTATCTACTAGTTTTACCTGTGCCTTTATCTTGAGCTTAAAAGAGACTCCAGGACTCAGCATCCTCATTGCCTAAAGGAGAGTGTGCAAACTCTTGAACCTTTCCCTGCGCTGCTCTTCCAGTCCTGGAATAATTTATACAGCTTTTACCTCCAAAATCCGCAAGTTTTCAGTGTTATTTTTAGGAATGAGAATGGCAAAGGTGGACAGGCTTGCACTGTGAGCAAAGATGATTATATTAATGGAGCAACAACAAGGCAGAACAAATTTTTAAATAATGGAAGAGATTTGAAGGTAAATTCAGGCTCCATAATAACTAAGTAACATAAGCTAAGGAAAAGTAGCTCGTGTGTCTGTGGGGGCATGTTGACCTTTTAAGAAGTGGTAACTAAAAAGATATTGTGATGAATAATGACCAGCATTTCTTGTACATTAAATGAGAGGAATGTTGAAAATGTGGTTATCAAATGATGTAAGGACATCCCCTTTTTCTATCTGCAAAAATAAATTCTAACAACATTGTCCAGTATATGGACATGTCTGTAGTCTCTGGTGCAGAATGGCCAGTACAAACTTGTTCAGTATTATGTGTGTTCCATTTGCCTGTGTGCTCACTTTACCTCCATCACTATCAGTGTGAGCTTTTCATATTAAAGGCTTCATTTCCCCATTCACTTTACTCTTCCGAGCTTCCACTGGGATTCATTTTGGAAAGGCAACATGAACAAACCCAAATACACATGCCCCTGGTAAGGGGTGCGCATCGACAAATGCTGAACTCGAGAGCGACAGAGGCCCCCTTGGCCTTCAAAGATCCCAACAGGTTGCTCCTGCAAAGTGCTTTGCCCGTTGTCAGATATTGTCAATGATATGGCTGAGAAGCTCTGGGTGATCTTGATCAGTTATTCTTCTTTAATTCTGACACCCAACACTCAGCAAAGCCAGATGCTGTTCCTTTGTATGTGGGTTGTCCAAAGTACATTTGTAAACGGGTTATCTTCATTAGCTGCTCTGCAGGTCCCTCCTCTGCCTCTGCACAGATGCTTCCTTAGTCCTGGGGACCAACCCTGGTTGAACAGGACCATGGACAGGCTACGGGTGTGGTCACTGTGTCCTGGTGACATACTGGGAACAAGAGCCACACATCTCTTGGTGTGTGCTGCACAACCATTGCCTGCCTGAGGACACCACAGCGGTGGGGCTCCACACCTGCTCTGGTGCCTGCTGCTGTGCCTGCCTGCTCCTCCCCACCGCCGCCCCAGTTCTCTATGGCAGTGCTGGCCCGATGGATGCAGCACGGGTGAGGGGGCTTCCCCAGGGTCTTGCTGCTGGGGATGGGGCCACTGGCATGGAGACCATGATTCCTGATGCCACCTGGTGTGCTGCAGGCACTGCCCACCTGAGCCCCGGCTTTCCTCATGGTGATGCAAGCAGCAGGTTGGCCCCGTGGGGCTGCACCGCCATTCTGAGACCAGTGTGGCCGACGAAACAAAGGACTTCTCCCGCTGGTGGGAACAGGAGGAGGTGGAACTGCCAGATGGACCAATAGAAATGCAGACCACACCTTCCAGGATGGAATATGACAGAGGTGGATGATTTTGGCATGTGTGGGAGTGAGGGATGCTGGGATTGGACTGAAAANCTTTCCTCATGGTGATGCAAGCAGCAGGTTGGCCCCGTGGGGCTGCACCGCCATTCTGAGACCAGTGTGGCCGACGAAACAAAGGACTTCTCCCGCTGGTGGGAACAGGAGGAGGTGGAACTGCCAGATGGACCAATAGAAATGCAGACCACACCTTCCAGGATGGAATATGACAGAGGTGGATGATTTTGGCATGTGTGGGAGTGAGGGATGCTGGGATTGGACTGAAAACTGTATAAATCTCCCTGCCAGCCTCCCTCGTGGTTCTGTGGGGGCTGCGTGGAGCTGGACAGAGGAGTTGTGCCGCTCTGCTCTCTGCCTTAATCTTCGCCACAACCTCCGAGCAGCCTCTGCCAGCCTGCGACCCCCTAGACACTTTTGTGACTGCCAGAACCATCTCAGCAGTAGACAGCGCCCCAGCTGTTCCTCTTCAGCTCTCTGGGTTTGCTAGCAATGACCTCACCCCCTCCTATTCCCCCTGCCCCATTCCCCAGGGGCTCCACTTCCCCTGAGGTCCCCAGGTTCCCGGGATTTCCCTGGTAACTCTTCCTTCTCACCCCAGGAAACCTCAACCCATATATACATATATATATATACATTTTTGTAAATTAAAGTTTTCTATCTTTTTNTTTTGGCATGTGTGGGAGTGAGGGATGCTGGGATTGGACTGAAAACTGTATAAATCTCCCTGCCAGCCTCCCTCGTGGTTCTGTGGGGGCTGCGTGGAGCTGGACAGAGGAGTTGTGCCGCTCTGCTCTCTGCCTTAATCTTCGCCACAACCTCCGAGCAGCCTCTGCCAGCCTGCGACCCCCTAGACACTTTTGTGACTGCCAGAACCATCTCAGCAGTAGACAGCGCCCCAGCTGTTCCTCTTCAGCTCTCTGGGTTTGCTAGCAATGACCTCACCCCCTCCTATTCCCCCTGCCCCATTCCCCAGGGGCTCCACTTCCCCTGAGGTCCCCAGGTTCCCGGGATTTCCCTGGTAACTCTTCCTTCTCACCCCAGGAAACCTCAACCCATATATACATATATATATATACATTTTTGTAAATTAAAGTTTTCTATCTTTTTATTCAGTTCTTGTACTCTCGTAAGCCTCATATTAAAGTCATATCCTGTTGTTTAAACCACCAAGTTTGGGCATACTGTAGTGGTTACAGCAAAAGAAGGAACACTCCCATAGGGACAGGTTTTTCCCATGTTTTCCTAAATATGTTCTGAACATGCCTTATTCACACATTCAGTTTAGGGTTGCTAAAACACAAGACTTTCAGAAGTATTGTCTCATCAGCTTTGTGGGAGGCATTTCAGTTTGAACTGGGAAAAGGACCAGAGAAATGTTTAGCCATATGGATACATGACAGAAATAGTTGTAGTAAAGCTGTAGCCCATTGACCAGTCCTGTAGCCAGAGGAGTGGAGAAGCTGGAGTCAGTGCCACAGGGACAGCATGGCACAGCTGTGTGCTTTCTCTCACCATAGAGACCTTCTCCTGTAACAGCGAAAAACTTTAATGATAGTGAAGAGGATTGGCATATAACTGGGAAAAGCTATTTAAAAAACTAGCATAGGAAACCAACACTGATTGGCATGTATTGAACAAGTTGACAGAGGAAAGAGACTTGAAGCTGTTAGGACAAAATCTAATGTAATGCGCTGCCATGATCAGTTATGTGCAGAGGAGAAATTACGATGCTTGCTAGAGAGCCAGTGTGATAAAATCCTTGGCTGCCATGCAGGCATCCCCTCATTTTGGTACCTCTGTGACCTGCTCTACAGGATGTCTTTTGTGTGGAAGCAGGGATTGCTTCTCAGTGAGGTGTGCACCTGACAGCAGTGGGAAGGTGGGGATTGCTTTTGCTTTTGGAGCATGTCCATGGGTGTCTCTGAGGTGAGAGAGGAGTCAGGGACAGGACAAAACAGTGTACCATCCCCCAGCTGCTTGGTGCCTAGGAGGCCAAATTCCCAAATAACTGCATCTTCCCTCTCCAATCCTCTTTGGCTTCAAGGAGAGCAGAAGTTCTTCTCTGTCCTTCTCTGCCTCCCTTCCTCCTGGCCACAGCAGGCCTGTTTTTGTGGTCAGGTGCTTCTCCCAGGAGCTGCTTTTCAGAGTTCTGTACATAGCCTTTCATATCCCTATGAAAAAGTGACTTTCCTTAGAAATGTGCAAGGCCAGCATGCACATGTGCCACACTTTGCTGCTGAGCAAAAGTACTGGGGTTTTCTGTTAAAAGCTTTCATCCACGGAAAAGCATAGTTTGCTTTCATGTTACATCCACTTTGGTGGTGACACTGAGGAAAGGCAGGGTACACACACAGATGCTCCCAGCACTAAGAGTTCAAATAATATGGGCTTCTTTTGAATAAATACCCTTCAGTGAGTAGCTATCAGTAGTGTGAACATCCCATGGAGAGGCAACTGAACTACACTTGGAGAGAAGGATCCAGCAAAATGTGGGTCCCTTGGTACATTTCATGACCTCTGGGGCTGGGAGCCAGCTGGGCGTGCTCATGCCAGGTTGCTGTCTATCCCACTGAGTCTTTCTCTGATAGTTTCTTGAGGACATCAGCTTGTGGACCCACGCTTGCCATTTCCCTTACCAGGCTTCAAATTTATCCCTTCTGTGTGCCCATGGCTTCCCCTGTCTTTTTTGTCTCTACGTTCAAAGAAGCAGCCATCCTTGGGTGGAAGCTCAGTGACCTCTTGCCCCAAAGGCAGTTCTCAGGGTGAGCACGTACTTCCTGTTAACCTCTCGGGTAGGGTGTGGTGAAGAATATCAGGTCAGCTTTTGTATCTGTCCAAGTTTTCAGCTTCTGTACCTAAGTTTAACTGTAACCTCTCAGTTTTTCTTCAGTGTCTCTGCTGGCCACAGGGGTGGCACAGCCCAGACAGTCTTGTGGGATGGCCCAGGGTGCAGATGGCTGTCCAGATTTCCAGGAGCTATGTGGGGTCCATGCTGGGGCAGCTGGGTGTGTGTGTGGCAGGGGCAGCAGGTGAGCCCTCGCCCCAGGCACCATGGGGATTGAATGTGTTATAGGTGTTACTGGCACTCAGCAACCCCCTGAGATGCCTGGGCACGATGAACAGGGTCAACTAACGGCAACTTGGGCACCTCAGGCTGTGGGATATCTGATCAGTCATCTCATGTTTCTCTGCTGGAATCATGCACATGCACATGAGCTTCGGTCTCACCCTCGCTGCCTGATGGCCAGCAGCACAGAGGAGCTGCTCTGTAATCACAGACATAAACACAGATGGGGCTGACCTCTCTACCTTCTGATTTTAATCAAAATCACATGTCGTGCTCTGCAGCACTAAAGATACATATGTATTTTTTTTAATAAATAAAAAAGAGGGCAATGATCCTGTAACAATTCTTAGAGAAGGAAACCGTGTAAATTAGCAACAGAATCCATGTATGCTTGCACAAAGTTGAAACAGTTTTAAAATAGCACACATCGGTTCTTGAGGATGTAATTATAAATGCATCATCAAAACTGCAAGGGAAAAACAGAGAAAGGGATTTCTCTAGCTTTATTTTTTTTCTGTAGAATTTTCTAAAGAATACTTCTTTCTCTCAAAGTATATTTCAGCCCTATTTTTATTCTGTTCTTTTTGCAGAAAATCCTAACCTACAAATACCAAATTTGCTGTATTGCAAAGTCTTTGAAAGATAGATGCTGATTGCTTAGTTTCTGGAGGGAGATGGTTTTTTTATCTGTAAATGGTGAAATGGATTTAATTGTAGTATCACATTTGTGGTATAAATTTTCCATTCCACATTTTAGTGGTCTAGTGTAGATATTGCTTGTGATATAACTGCATTAGAAGTTCTTTTCTTTAAAATTTTTGGGATATTCTGGAGCTGGAAGATGTAATGTGCAGGAGGTTTCATTAAAACTCGCTATAACCCTGCATCTTTGATGGGATTTCTATTGGTTGCTGTTTCTAAAAATTAGTATATCAATAACCAGATTATGGGCAAGGCAGAAATTTATCTGGTTACTGAATCACTACTGAAATTATTTTCAGGACGAAAGTGCATGTGGTTGCTAAACTAACCAAACAAGAGCAGATAAAGTTATTCTTCTTGAAAAACAAATAAAGGATATATCCTGTTAAAATTGTTTTCTAAATATGTAAGTAAAATGTTGGTATGAATAATGCTAAGTCAGCCTGCTCCAGCTGGGAATCTGCCCCATGTAGTTATACTCAAAGGGATGGATATGAATCTATTATTCAACTGTACAAAGTTCAGTAGAATAACTGTTCTCACTAATTGCTAATGGGCAAAATTGCTGGTGCTTGTAGGAGATATTCTGGTAACAGATAATTAAGCAACTAAGTAGTTGAAAATGTCAGGAGAGAAAAATGATCTTTTCACCTCACTGAGTTAATTTTTAAAACCGTGTCAGCTGAGCTCACTCTGCTCCATACAGCCAGACTACAGCTTTGCTGGGGAGATGTGCTATGGCCACCAAGCACACAGAGGGCAAAAGGAAGGAAAACCCATTTTCGTGATCCTCCTTGAGTAGCTGCTGCTCATGCTCAAGGAGGAACTACAAATCTCCAACAACTGCTATACGTAGCTCTTGCTTCCATTGACAAAACAGGATTCAGCTGTCACTTGCTTTATGGCTGAGGGATGTTCTTTTCCATGTCGTATCCCTGTGCTACTGCATTCAGAAAACTTTCCTCTGTCTCTGCTCTTCAGATATAATCCTAGAGAACCTTCTTTTTGAGGAGGTGCCAGAGCAAAGATGGACACGATTTTGACTGTAAAGAGCACCTTTCAGCCTTTGCAACATAAATTGAAGGGAGAAGGCAATTCAGCCAGTAAGTGAGGAGAAGAGCCACAACATGTTGTTTTGACTCCCCCACTACATTTGAAATTCATCTCTCAGTCTTTCTAGAAAGAACAAAGGAGCAATCCCTGACCCCTTGGAGGCTTGTGGCAACACAGCTAGTACCCGACCTCCCGGTATCTCAGCAGGCTCTGAGGCAGCAGTGTGGACCCAGGCAACAGGGCAAAGTGATCCAAAGCAGCACTTTGAAAGCTGAAATATCACCCCAAAGCCTCAGCACCTGCTTCAAATCTGTCACCCTTTTTGGGATAGAGTACAGCTTGGGACTCCTTTTGCTCCCTCTCTGCCCCCATTGCAGCCCCTAAAAGACTGTGCATATGAAACACTGGCTGCTTTCCAAGCTCACAGCTTTACTGGCAGCAACAGAGTGCTTTGGTAGCTATTTCTGCACATCATGAGGATGCCCTGAACCCTTCTCTATCTCAGGTGTGAGCCTGTCCCTGTTTGCATCTCTTTGTGGTATGACCCAACATCCCCCTGCAATTCTCTGTAGTCCAGATAGGGAAGAGTGGAGAGTATTTCCCATATTTTGCTGCTGGCCACAGAGCTCTTTCTGATTGTGTGTTAATGGGTTTATAACAAAGAGCAAGCCTCCCAATGAACAGGCCTTACATCCCTAGCTCCCAGATGCTATCCCTCTGGATATCACTCAAGTTCACCTCCTTCTGCAACCCTGGCTTCCCATCCTGTGCTAATAGCAAGCTGATGCAACAAGGAGTACATGTCTACTTAACACATGATGGCCACAGAAATACTAGCACACCCTTGCCCAGACATTTGCGTTGTGCAGAGAGCAGTGCCACTCAAAGTTTTGTACCATGTTTGAAAGCTCAGACTGGATGACAGGATGGCATTAGCACCAAGGTGGAGTGAATTTTCCTCAAGACTTTGAAAGTTAGAAGTTTTTTTTCAGTTACAAGTTTATAAAATAGAGTGACAACTGTAGTTCATTACAGGTACACTTAAAAAAATTTTCTGTTTTGCTCACATACAGCCAAATTCAAAACTTGCCATCAATGGGTGGCAAGAAACCTCACCAAAAAGGAGCCCTCTCCCAAAAGTCTTGTCTCCAGTAATGCTTCAGCAGGGCAGATATGAGTCTGCTAGTTGAGTCCCGCAAAAAGGCAGCAGTGGGCTTTAAGTCAAACCTGTGTTGATTCTCACATGAGTAAGTGACGAGTGACTTTACACAGCTCTAGAAAATCAAGACTAACTACACAGAGGCTGAATTTCTTTTATGAATATAATTCTTTGAAAATATACTAGTGAGTAAAGAGGGTAGTCTTTAGGTCAGTGGGCATAGGAACTAGACTGCAGCGGGGTGACGTAGCAGAAAATGTAAAGAATTAACTAAATACATGTATGTTCAGTAGATGAGAACAGCTCAGCAGTCAGAGACAATTTTGCCTGGTTACTTACATGACTAGGTAGAGGATGAATGAACATGCAGGATCCTCAGGGTCTAGGGCACAACATGTTCAGGAAGCTGCAGCAGAAAAGCTGTGAGTACACTAAAAAAGGATCTCTCTGCTAACTTTGGAGTGAATGACAAGTTCAGGTGTCAATTATCAGGGCTTGGGCTTTTGTCATATCCCACCGTTTTCAACCCAGAGAGAGTGCTGAACCAACCAATATCTGCTTGGCTGTGACTTGTGCAGTACAGCCGAGTGAAAAACAAGCCTTGTAGTTGTGTGGCAAATTAAACTAAAAATTACAAGAAAACCACCAGAGAAAATACAAGAAAATGTGAAGAATTTAATTGAATTAAAGCCCAAATGCTGGCTGACCTGTAAAAGGTCCGTTTTATTTTCAGTTTTATTTTTTTGCTTAATGTTCTCAAAAACATTTTTTTTCCATTTTAGAGGAGGGGTCACCTGGATCAGTTTTGAAGTGGAGAACAGTGTTTTAGGATAAGGACTAGAAAAGTTCTGTTTTTCAGTGTCAAATGAAAATCATAGAATCATAGAATGGCCTGGTTTGGATGGTACCTTAGAGATCATCTAGATCCAACCAATCTGCTGAGGGCAGGGACACCTTTCGAAAGACCAGGTTGCTCCAAGTTCCATCCAATCTGGTCTTAAACACTTCCAGGGACAGGACATTCACAACTTCTTTGGGCAACTTGTCCCAGTGCCTCACCACCCTCACACTAAAGAATTTATATATATGTATATATAATCAAAACCTTCTTTCAGTTTGAAGCCATTCCTATCGCTACGTGTAAAAAGTCTCTCTCCATCTTTCTTGTAGGCTCCCTTCAGGTACTGGAAGGCTGCAACTGGATCACCCCAAAGCCTTCTCTTCTCCAGACTGAATACCAGTTCTTTCAGCCTTTCCTCAAATTAGAGATTTTCCATTCCTCTAATCAACTTGGTGGCCCTCCTTTGTACTTATTTCAATAAGTCCATGTCTTTCCTGTGCTGGGGGCTCCAAAGCTGGACGCAACACTCCAGGTGGGGTCTCACCCGAGCAGAGGGACCCAATCCCCTCCCTCTGGCCACGCTGCTTTTGATACAGCCCAGGATACAATTGGCTTTCTGGGCTGTGAGTGCACATTGCTGGGTCATGTCCAGCCTCTCACCCACCAGCACCCCCAGGTCCCTCTCTGTGGGGCTGCTCTCCATCTGTTCATACCCCAGCCTGGATTGATACCAGGGCTGTTCTGACCCGGGTGCAGCACCTTGCACTTGGTCTCATTAAACCATCGGAGACTCCTATAGGCTTACCTGTTGTTATGGTTTGACTCTGGCTATATGCCAAGGACTCACACACACATTCAAAGTTTCTGGGAGAAGGGAAAAAAACCTCAAGTTTTGTGATAAGTGTTATAAGCAACTTTTTATTAACTATTTCACAAGCAAAACAGGCTCTAACTTAGAATATTACAAATTCACTACTACTAAAATCAGAGCTTAAGAGTTTAAGAGTGAGAAGTTTCATAGATGTTACAGACACCCTTCCCCCCCCCAAGATCTTCCTCCTTCCCTCAGCGGCCCAGGAAGACAGGAGTGGGGGTTATGGTCAGAGGCTGTTTTTCCTGCTGATCAGAAAAAAAGCAGTCCACCCCCATGCTTTTCCTGTGGGGGTTTTCTTCCCAAAAACAGTCTGTCACAAAACTGCTTTGTTTGATTATCACTGTACTGACAACAGCTTTTCAGGTATTGTTGTCACGTAAGTCACTTTACCATAGGTGCAGTCAGATGCTGTTTGGCTGCTTCAGTGTAGGTTCTTACGGGCCATCAGTCCTTCCAAGAAATGCTGCTTTGCTGCTCCAGTGTGAGTCTCTTCTTTGCATGGCCCACAGCACTCTATCAGGCCTCCGCTCCAGGCATAGACATCAAACATCCCACAGGATCACAGCCTCTCTTTTCCAGCACTTATCTGCTCCTGCGTGGAGTCTCCCAGTCTTCCATGGGTTTGCAGGCGAATCTTTGCTCCTTATGGTCCCCCACATTCCAGTGTTTAAGGCATCTTCTCTTTCTTCTTATCTCCAACCTTGGTGTTAATCAAACTTCTCACTGTCCTCTCCCTTAAGTGACCATGATGTTCTGCCTTGCCTTTTTTAATTCTTCTTCTCCTTCTTAAATATGTTATCACAGAGGTGTTACCAGCTGACCTTGGCTAAGAAATTGGAGCTAAGAAATTTCCAGCAGCTTCTGAAAGAAGCCTCTCTCATAGCCCCTCCAGCTAATAAAAAACTCTGGCTACTTAAAACCACAACACCTGTCTAGGTCCCTCTGGATGGCACCTTATCCTTCAGATGTGTCAGTTGTACCACTCAGCTTGATGTCATCTGCAAATGGTGCAGCATTTCTAAAACAAATTCCCATATGTTAAACCCAACAAAAATCTTGAGCTTTGATATAATTGTGCCATTTTTTTTTCCCCTGGAAACTTACCAAGTTTGACCCAACTCTTTCAAAAATACGTATTTAAGAGTTTCTCTTGCTGACAAATAGACTCCTTCCCCATCTCACTTAGAGTTAAAGCTGTAAGCTACAAGTTAAGGCTCTCTCACTGGGGCTGTAGCAGGCTGGTGTCTTCTCCTGACATAAATTCACCAGTGAGCCTCATAACTCAGGGAAGTAAAATTGGTTGAGTTACACAGCTGTAAAACCAGAGCCATGCAGTGGGGAATTAACCATAGGCTGCTAATTTCACATCACTGGGGAAAAGAAAGGAGTTTACAGTTAATTAAAATCAAAAGAATCCCTCTGTAAATTGTGTCTGAGGATGCTGGAGTGAAAAGAACAGATGGCAAGGGAATATTTAAGGCAGGGACCTGAACCAGCTCTAGTAGAAGATATGGCTAGCTTTTTGCCTCACTGTTTTTCTTGCAGCTAAGGAGACTTAGTCATGCAGGGTCTGCTCCAGAGAGGCAGGGAGGATCTGGGGCACTTGTGCCTTGACCTCTGGCAATTCCAGATGAGTTTGTGCATTGCCTCTGGCTGGGTACTGGAGAGGTCTCCTTGACTGTTCCTTGCTGCCCACAGTGTTTGACAGGCTGCTGACAAGGGGAAAGCCCCAGGCTGGCCTCTCTGGTGCTCAAGATGTGCAGAGGCACATGAGGGGGAATGTGCTGCAGACGGCTGTTCACATAGGCACAGACTGCTGGAGATGGAAAGGCGTGAAGGCGTCCATGGGATGTGAGAACAGACCAAAATTTGCTGCAGGAAGGGATCCCCCAGCTGGAGGGGCATGTGGGAAGAGGAGTGGCAGATTGGGGGATAGGGGAACCTCTGTCTGCAGGGAAGCTTCAGGGTAGAGCATCCCAGCACACAGATGCTGTTTTCCTGCTGGGGTGATGCCGTCTGGCACCAACCTTCATCCAGCAGCTTCTGCTAGAAGTAGGTTTCTTTGTGCAGCCTGGAGAATGAATGAAATCTGCATGAGTCCTCCCTAAGAAGCTCACTCTGTTATTAATCCATTGCTTGATACTATTGGCCAAATTATGCTCTCATTTAAATGTGCAGAAAATTGAAGTAGCTCCAATAGAGTCACACAAATAATGCAGGTTTATGCTCTGCTAATCAGGAACAGAGTTTGATCCGGTTATTTTATAATGCTGTGACTGCAGTTTTACCAGTTCTTGGGAGACAGAACAAAAGTATTTGTATTTACTCAGACTGAATTTTAAGTGCATTTTGCTGTGATACCTTAACTAAAACATTTTTCAGAAATGTGGATCTCTCAGATCAATATATTCTGCTCTGCCTCTGAATTGTGACCTAATGTCCCGAGACTTGCAGGACCCACGAATTACCAGTCTATAATAGCATTTCACCTCAGTCAATCTAGTAGCTCTCACCATGTTACATACAATATTAGCCCTGACCTTCCAAAGGACTCAGCAGCAAGTAATCCCACCTGTCTGTGGGCTGCCTTACTGACACTTCAGTCAGTGGGTAACTTACTGTCTTGTCATGACATTCATGTTTTCCTTGGGTGAGGTATTACACAGCACATTATCACCTTTTCTTGTTGAAAGTAATCATTGCTGAAAAGCCCATGAGTGTATTTTCAGTGAAAATATCTGTAAGCCCATTTTTTTCTAGCTCGAATGAATGGTTCCTTAACAAAATAATATGAATTTTCCCTCTTGTGGGTAGCAGTTTTACAACTAATGAAGTTACCTTATCACAATGGCAAAGTGTAGCAGAATGGGGACTTGCCACATGGGCGTCTTTGGGAATAGTAAGTATTAAAAGCACTTAGACACTAAACCATAAAACTTCTCCCTGTGCAAGTAGACTGCTAGGGCCAGAAAATTCTCCTTCCAAATATGGAGATAGTGACAGCAGGTGTTAAGTACACGCATGGACTTGTTCTTCTTTTTCCTAGTGCTCTGTTATTCCAACTCTGCAATCCAAAATGAAAAGACCGAAAGAAAAAGCTTTCAATCCAAGTGAGAAAGAGATTTCTGGAAGGATTAAGTGATGTCCTGCCTCCCGAGTTCTGGTTATGCTGCTCATCATGCCTTTGTGACAGAAACAGTTGGTGTTGCAATCTTTCTAGAAAATACGCTACAGCTGTAGCAGAGAGTCTTAAAGCATCAAACACTGAAACACACAATAGAAGTTAAAAAGGGAGAAGACAAATTAAAGCCCTCCACTGAATGGAATTAGTTTATAACAAGAGAGGGAATTGTAATTTAGTCATGGTTGAATGACTCCCATTTCCTCTTAGCATTCACAACTCCTTTTTACAACTGTGCTTTTGTGGAGAGAGGAGTTGAAATTCTCCAAGGTTTGGGGAATATCCTTGTTTTATCCTGCTTGTGTGCTCCCACCATGATACAGCCTCTAATCCTGTCCTGGGTGCAGCAAGATGAAATGGGCTTCTAATTTCATGGTTGAAGTCAGAAGAGATAATATCTGCTCAGTTCCCTGTAAAAAAAAATTACTCTCTAACATAAACCTCCTGGAATTCTGCTTTTGTGTCCTCAAAAGGATCAGGATGTGAAGACCCATATGGGTATGCATGATCTCTGGGTCTGAAAAACAGAATAGCAGGGTTGCTTGACAATATATAAAATTTTAATACAAGATGAGTTACATAAAGTTTTTCACTGCCTGTCCTTTTTATTCTAAATATATGTTCTAGATAGGTCTGTGTAATATAGCTTGTCAGTGTATGTAGGTACAATCTGATTCATGATGACATCTTGTAAAGATCAGAGAGGTGTTATTCAGACAGCTGCAAGGGCAATTCTCAGAGAGTGGGGAGAAACACAGTATTATGCCCCCTCTAAACTGAGCCACTCTAAAGGTTACTTTGTCTGTGTAGTGTGTCCAAAGAAATCAAACCCAAACCTCAGTAATAAGCAGAGTTGAGAGAGGGTTAAGGAAGTCGGTGATGCCTGATGTTAACATCTTTCTTCTTTTTTCAGCTTTGTAAATGATAAACATTTCAGATTTCAATCTGTGGTTCCCAGCAGTGCTTTGGAAACACTGCAGTAGGCCCACAAAAATCGCTAATGCTGGGCCAAGCTGAGATAATGTGTCTCAGCAGGAATGACATAATGTCCTAAAAGAAGACTGTGATGTAATGCATATCTCACAAATCAGAGCCAATTTCCGCTAGAAAGCCTTGAAGTCCAGCAGTAATACTGCAGTATGCAAAGCTTGGGGGGTTTAGATTTTTTTTTTATTATTATTTTTTTTTTATTATTTTTTAAAAAAAATTTTAAGAGTGATTTTGTAAGGCTTATAGTATTCACACAGTCTGTCTCAGTTACTAGAGGAGCTTCTCTCTTGTTCCATCCTTTCTTGTAATTCAGGTGCTTGCTGAAACCCATTAAGCATTTCACCTTGGCTGAGGTGTCTGTGATATGTTAATATGAACACTGTAATTTATAGCATTAGCATTGCTGTTTATGCAGGTGAGGCATAAAGCACATATAGCATATTACAGTAAATCCTGCTTAATGAAGGTGTTATGCAGGGATTCATTAGACTCACTAATGTCTCATGTAGAAGTTAAACAGTATTTGTGCAGACTCAATAATGTCTCATGTAGAAGTTAAACAGTATTTGTGCAAAGCTCAACTTTGGCTTCAGCTGGAGCAACTCCTCAGCCCTTGGTGGAGCTGCTCCCCTGGGTGAGCCAGATTTGGGCCCATGTAGTTTATAAACCATCACAGTTAGTTTTCCTGTCTTTTATTAATAACCATGCTGTCAGAGTAGCAGGACTCTCCTGCAGCTCAGTGTTCCTCTTGTGCATGAGCCCATGGGATCAGAGTGCTGGAAGCTGCTGCAGGGCTAGTTTCCAATCAGGACATCTCTGAGCATGACTTCTGGGGTCCCACACTTGTTGTAACTCTGGCCAGTTACAAAGCGGTGGCATGTCTTGCAGGGTCTCACTGTCCTCTTCACCTTCACAGTTTGCAACTAGGAGCCCACTATGATTCCCAGGCATGTGGCTGCCTTTGAGGATGTAGCCCTGAGTTCTTTGTGCACCCTTCTGGGGATGAGGGCAGAAGCTACTGCCACTGGCTGACTCTGTCTCTTAGAGGCAGGACAAAGCCAAGACTCTGAGTCTGCAGCTAAGGGAAAGCCCCTGTAGTTCCTGGCATTGGAGGAAATGGCAGCAGCTCATATGTGGCAGGATATGGCCTTGGCTACCTGTGCAGCACATCACCCTACAGCCGTAACGTGGCAATTGTGCTGTTTTAGAAGTAAACCGGCAGGAGAAATGAACTCAATTTGGAGAGACCACAAGTCAGAGCAACAATTTTACTAAAAACATCACAATATATACAATGATACAAGATAACAAAACTACTTTGACCCACAAGAACAAAGTACAACCCTTCCCCCCGGGACAGGAACAGAACAGTGCTCACAAGCCCCTGCCCCAGCACTGTGTGGTTCCCCTGGGTGCAGAGCAGAAGAAAAGGAAAAACCTGGTATTTGGGATTGCGGTCTGTTGAAGAAATGGTAGCAGTCTCCTCAAGAGTGGCAGCCACAGTCCTGCTGGAGTTCTGTTCCCTCTCTGGGTCTGAGGAGATGGTTTCCCCAGTTTTAAACTTCTAGGATTATATATCCCCAGTATCTCCCCCCAGGCAGGGAGTTCCACAATGGTTGTTTTATCTGTGTGAGTCCTGGGATATTTTTGGATCCTTTGATGATGTGGGCCATTGTAAGTGCCTATTGTGTCAGTGCAGCTGGGCCCATTAGCAGGGAGGATCCCTCCAGCTGGGTGAGGAGGTGTTAATTCTCCTCGGCTCTCTTTCCTTATCTATAGTGGCCTGAGGTGTGAAGTGTGCTCTGGGCAGCTGTTACCAAATGATTTATCCTTAACAGCCCATCAGGAATGATGTAGAGGGTATAGAATACACAGTTTTTGGTTATACCCTCATAGTGATAAACCAGTCCCAGCCCCTGTAACTATGACAGCAATGTATACCCATTCACTGTTCCTTCATCTCACTGTTATCATGTCACTGGAGTTGGAATCTCGCATGTTTCAAAATATCTCCAGTTCTCCAGAACCAGCCCTGATCAGGGCTGGACATCCAGTTTCTGGGATGGGATGAGGGATCAGAGACTTTTCAGAGTCCCATCCCAGTTGGAGCAGGGGTCTCTGGGTCTTTTCCCATCTCCCAGGAAAAGAGAATGTACTGCAGCCCCTTGCACCAACTCGTAGTGATATTCCCAAGGATATATCCTAAGCATCAGAGTCACTTCAAGAGTGTTTACACTGGAAACCATAATCTTTAAAAAATAACCATTGAGGTAGCTCATGCCAAGCAGCCCTTCACCACAGCAGGCAGCCACCAGTGTGGTTTTGACTACCATGGCCTCTGTGCCAGAGTTGATCTGTGCTTATCAAACCATCTCATCTCAAGTGACTGAGATATTAATACATAACCTCTGCTGGCTCTTGTGAATTTGAGGTTTGCATTTTTGCTTCTCTGTGTTAAGAAATATTGGGAGTGTCAACTATTGAAGACTTGCATTTACTTGCCTACAAGATGCAAGGTGCTTAACTGAGATTCAGCAGGCAAATAAACTTGTGACCTTGTTCTAAAAATTAATAAACCACTAGCAGTACCCCAAAGGGAGGAGGAAGCTGGCATCTGCTCCTATTAGTTCAAGCCCAAACCCGCTTTTCATTCAGAATGCTCTGACTGCAGATGGAGACTGCTGTATTTTTTGTTACAGACTGCCTTCTAAAGCAGACTGACCCAAGATGATGGTATCATTAAATTGGGAATGATGCTGGACATGCACCACAACCACCCAAGTGAAAGGTGAGTTGCTGTCGCAAATTGTTTTAAAACCTCATTATCATTAATAAATACCAAGCTGTGTTACATGCACCATTTCATTAAAAGAACATAGCCAGAAGGAGAGCCTAATTATCTAGCTCTAGCAAAATCTCTAGGGGCAAATGAGAAATGTATTATTATCATGTCAATATGACCTGCTGGCCTGCTGATGGGCTGGCAAAACAGGGACATGGCTCTCTAATTCTGACCTTACCTTTGCTGTATGAGACTGTTGGGACAAGTCATTTAGCTTTCTTTCTGATGTGAGAGCTCTCATACTTCCACAAGCAAGTAATCAAAGAACCTTGCAGACTAATGTTTGTATAAGGACTGGAGCATTTGTAACCTCTTTTGGCTTTTTGTGGTTTGCCTTAGATACCGGTTTGCATACTTAGATACTTACTCACCTTGTCCCAGCTGACTTGAAATCAGCAATTACTTTGGCTAAGGAGGCATTGCATGGTTTAAGGCAGTACACAATCACATTGTGAAATCGCCCCGTATCAGCTGCCCTGGAACCATGCAGGAAACAGCCTTGCTGCTGTCAGCCAGGTACAACTAATTTTGTTAAAAGCTGAAGAAAGAGAAGCGCAGGACTAGGTTTACAATGTATCTACAACCACAAACTGAGGACAATGGCTGATACATCTCCTAATCAGTGCAGAGAGAGTCAGGGCATAACAGAACCATGTTTGCACAGTGCAAACCAAATCAGGATGCCCAGGATCTTTGAGTATTCACTGGCACTGGTGGACTATTTGCTTACATCCCTTATCTTTGTAACTACTGCTAACACTCCAGCTGAAAGAGAGTCACCAGATAGGTCTGACCACCTGTTTTCTGCCCCAGAGGTGTTCTCCTGTGTAGTCCTGCAGTGCTTGTGCCCCGATAACCTGCGGTTGGCAGTGAGTCCATTGTTGTGTCCACCAAGTTAATCTCAACAGCTACATTACACAGTACCGAGTGAAGCATTGCACCCCTTGGAGAAGTGCTTTGGGTTTGTGAATGTCCCCTGGGAACTTTCAATGGCATTGTCATGGTACAACAAGGAAGATTGCCTCCTATTATTTGGCAGAGGGTAATCTCTGTTGGGCTAGCAGATGGTGGAAAACAATATATTCTTGGTGCAGTATAGCCCTAGTATGGTGAACTGAATGGCCTTGGATAAGTTGGCTCAGGGAAGAGCAATACAGCAGCATTCTTGGCACTTCTGGTTCCAATGCATGCTTTCAGCTACCCACAGTCTTCCTGTGCCAGTGATGCAGCCATGTCCTGCTCTTGTGACAGGACTGCACGGAGGAGAGCTGCAGGCTCAGATTTGCCATCCTACTTTTCTACTTGAACCCTTACTATGCCTTTAGCACTTCTCATTTTTGCTTCTAGAATACTGAATTTCTCGTCTCCTCTTTGAAAGGTGGTAAGACCTGTGAGCCATATAATCCTACTTTGAAGGTACAGTGAGATCTACTTAGGAAAAAGAACTAGTCTACTTAGAAATGTCCTATATGATGAGAAATTGCAAGACCCGTGACCAGAGAAGCCTCTCCCTAGCTGAGCAAGGAGTTGAGTTAAAAAACATTTGAGCGAGGTATTTCCAATTCTGAACAGTAGAAAGAGAGCTCATCAGCTCCCTACTTCTGATACTATCCCACAGTATCCCAACAATAGGTCCCTGTGACATTAAAGGTAACAAATTAAGAAGGAATTACAAAGGATATTGTTTTTCATACTGAATAGAGTGCCTGTAGTCTTCAGTAATGGAGACATTCAATGTAAAGGATGTGTGGATGGACTGATAAAATTTTTTTAAAAATATTTTTTTAAAATGTTGTCCTATTTAATCGTTACTGGCTACCACATTTAGTGCTAAGAAAATCCAGGGCTGGATTTCATTCTACAGCATTGCAAATGACTCTATGTGCCTGTGTGAGAGAACTGCTCAACTGTCTGAGTGTATCCAAATTTTTTTCTTCTTCTGAGTCTTTATTTATAATATCTACAGAGATGTGAGGCCAAAACAAAGGAAATAACACTGGAATAAGAAAGCTAGAACTCAGATCCAAAAGGGAATTTATGTGTCAAGACTCTCCTTGTCTATATATCTAATATGGCACTGAACTCAGTAGGAGGTCAGTATCTAAATGTCTTGATATTGAATCTGTTGGCTAGGCTAGCAGCTGTGAAATGCATGTGCTCTACACAACTGAAACAGAAAGGAAAGTGATTCCTGACATCTTTGCTCCCAGGGAACTCACAGCACCCTGTACTGTAGTTTTGAAGATGCATTAAGAGTTGCTTCCAGTGTAATGATCCTGCAGTTGAAATCTCTACTGTCTTTTGCTAGTTGTGCCCAAGCATGCAGTTGATTTTGCTGCACCATGTGTCTTGAATGGATCATGTCTGCAGCCTGGGGTTCTGGGAATCTGAAGGTTCGAATTTTGGACATCCTGCTCTGTGTGTGGGTGTCCTCTCTCCAGACTTCCTGACTCTCTATATGGTCTTAGCTGTGAAATAACACATGACATAGGGGTCCTCTTAGGAAGGTAGAGGGTTATTGCAGTGCAGGAGCAGACTGTTCCCTGCCTCTCCACACACCTGCTGTGATGTGGGTGGTGGAAAGGGTGTGATCTCAGCATCATGCTTCTTCAGGAGATCCTTCCTTTTTGAACTTCAGGGAGCCATCTTGTTCCTGTACACTGCCTGAATATAACTCACTGCAACTGCGATACAGCAACTCACCTGCCTTCCCTTTCCAGAGAGCAAAGCCCCTCAGAGGTCACCAAAGAGAGGTTTGGGAGTTCAGTGCCGTTGCATGCAGAATCTCTATAAATTCAGCATGCTGCATGTCTCTCTGTTTGTATCACTGTTCCAGTGGCTTGCATCTTCCTGCTGCTGAGGCAAGATTGATTTGAACATGAACACTCTGTGCGCCCAGTGCTCCTGAAAAGGGTTTGTATATTCCCTGTTGCATGGGGAGTCATCTGTAAGCCACTGAAATAGTGGCTTCTGGCTGCCAGTGGAGCAACCTGAAAGCAGCGGAGACCTCCTGGGTATACCTGGGCATAGATGAGACGGGCCCAGCTTCTCAAGCCTCTGCTGTTTTTCAGGGCGACTCACCTTCCACCAGCTCTGTAGAAAAAAATAAATCACAGCTGCAGCTTCAGACAGTGGTGTTGAGGACAGGAACAGCTGCGCTGAGCAGAACACAGCCTCCTGAGATCCCATTTCCTGGGCAGGCAGAATTCAGTGATAGAAGCAGCTCAAGATGCCTTCAGGTGCCCTTTTAATTTCACTAAGCAGAACCTGTTCCCAGTTGTGCAGCAATGTTCTCATGAGCTACATTCCCATTTCACTTTTCTGGCGGGTGCTTAGGGGAGTTGAATGCACCCAAGCCACAGTATGCTGCAACACAGACAGCTGTAGGTGAAGCAGAAGGTGTGTCAACCCTGCTGTCCAACAGTGAGGAGAAACATATGTTTCTGAGTCCTGGGAGCCTCTGAGGGCATGGTGACTCTCAGCAGCATGTCATGATCAAATAAATACTCTGGATGGCTTCAGCTAAGGGAAATCATGTGCCTCAGTGTTGCTGTGTGCTGGAGTGGTTTCTGTCTGTGAGGAATGGGTGGCTGCAACAGCTAGCCCTTAGGTGTCACCAGGACAGGGGTGCCCAGACCTCCCCATCCAAAATCATCACTTGTAACCAGGTGCCCTGTCACCTCATCGGGACATCCATCACCTGCCCATTCCCCATCATGCATTGTACCACCAGTCCTGTGAAACTCACATGAGATTCAAAGGTTGACATGAATAATTCATAACTTTAAAGAGAATTGGTGGCACCTCCTGTTAAAAGGATTGCATAATATTTTCCATTGTAAGACTCTGTTTCTAGTTGCTCCTCTATTTGTTAAGTGTATCAGCCTAAAGCTGCTGATTTATTTAAATTTCATCTGAAACAATGTAGCTGTTTCTAACAGTAAGTGGCAATTTTTTTTTTATCCATACGCAACTGGATATATATACATGTATGTGTAAAATATAACAATGCTTTCATGTTGTGCACTCTGGAATGGGAGTGCAGACAATCAACACAGGGAAACTCACCTTTTCTGTGCAAACCTGCCCAAGCTGTAAACCTGCCCAAGCTTCAAGCCCTGTTTACCCCGGCTCAATGAGGATTTGCTGGAACTAGGAGTGAACCTGGCTTCCCTAGAGCTTCAGCTGCAGTGAGCCCAGTAGCTCAAGACTTGTCAGGGAAGATGTGGAGCACATCACACCTCCTCACTCCCCCTACACCACCATACCTCTGATACAGCTGATGCTTCTCCTTTTATGGTTATCCCTTTTCATTGCTCTTGCTGTAAGAAGTCAGTGCACAGCTAGTGGCCGTATATCCCTTCCCCAGATCAAGCCATAGAGTGGGTTTCTACCAGCCTAGCTGGAAATGGGGCACTGGCAGGGACTGAAAGCAGTGGAGGATATTTTGAAAGCGTTTTAAAATCAGAGAGAAAAGGGGCAACTGAGACTTTGTGACAGGATGTCTGCCCATGGGAACCAGGGCTTGTGGATTCTGCAGCTTGCAGACCAGCTTCTTGAAACACAAAAGATGGATTTCCCTACCTGAGCTGTGCAGGAGCAAGAGAGCAGTAGAGGTAATGTAGGAGTGGAGAGGAAAGGATAGAGAGAAAAGAGCTGGCTCCTCTACATCTGAAAATTACTTGCATAAGGATACTTGCTTAGGCCATTGTTAGGGATCTAAGGCTTTGGGTTTACAAGAACATACTTTCTTTAAAGAGAGCAAATTCCCTGGTTACAAATGATGTCTGCATGTAAGATATGTGTGCTGTCTCTAGAGTCTCTATGCTTGGAAACTCTCAGACACGAGAGGGGTGCATAAAGAGGCAGTTGCCCAGAATCCTATTTTTGAAGAGGATCTCAAGCCAAAAATCTCTTCTCTGTCGTGCTGCAGTTTAATTTACCTCTCACCTGAAACCTATAACATGTCTTGTATGTGTGCCACATCTGCTTGACCAAATGACAGCTACCTCTGGGATCTGGAACAAGGGAACAAGCCAGTACATTGCCCCTAGCTGAAAATTAAGGCTACTAGTGCAGTAAACCAGAAATCTTATAGCCTTGTCTTTCTCCAACACTTAGCAAAATGAGGTTTACCCCAGGATTGGACTCCTTGCCAGGTCAAAGTTGAAGTAATAAAAAGCTAATATTAAAAAAAAACAACAAACAACCTTAATGGGAATAAATTCATGGGCCTGAATTTACTGACACCCAATGTGAACTCACAGGACAGGATGCTTACCGGGATTTGGTTGAAGCACCAGATGTTTCAAGGAAAGTGTTTTGAGGAGAAGAAACTGCATATATGTATATGTCTTACTGTTTACTTAGGGTAAAGGTGTGGACCCTCCACAGTGAGTGTTTTATGAGTAGGCATATTTGTCATTACTTTTATGACCCAATTAATTCAGGAAATGGAGTCAGTGGGGTGGCAAACTCCTTTTTAGGGCAAATTTTTCACCTGCAGTGATGCTGGCTGGGGTACCCCATATAGACTTGCTGGCCTGAGGAAGGAAACAAACAAGTCAGGCTCAACCCAACCTGAGGGCAGAGAGATATGAGGCGACATTGTTCAGTGGTAGTGGCTAACGTTTTTTTTTTGCCCTTGTCCCTCTAGTCCTAGCTTCTCTTTGATCTACTATGCTTCTCAGAACTCTGGAAACCCCGTTGTACTTGATTTCTGCAGACGATCTGCAGTCGTTCACTTATTTAATCATTTTCTGCAACCTGGCATGTATTTTGCATATTCTCTGTAGTAGAGGCTGTCTCCCTCCATGTTATTGCAGCACTTAGCACAAGGAGGTCCAAACCTCTAGGGGGCTCTTGCATTCCTTTGATGGACTGAAATATTATTAATGTCTTAAACATTGTATCATAGAAAGCCTTTTCGTCAAGCAAGCAACTACCTGCCTGCAACCACCAAAGCACCGCATTTCTCCAATATGCTTCCTGACCGGAATTTGGACTATGACTGGGAACTTGAGATAAAATTGTTGTCTAATCACCTCAGGTCTGAGGAGAAGTAAACAATGATCAGGAAAGAAGAATGTATCTGTGTCATCGCCCTAGCTGAGCTCGATAGGTGGCAGGAGACAAGGGTTTTGGGGTGAAATCTCTCCATACCAAACAGAACAAACCCCTCTCTCTGGGAAGACACAGGACATTCACGTGAGAGGTAGCTGAGAAGGGGTCACAAACCACCAAAGACCCCAAACCACCTCCCCAGGCTCATTCCTGAAGCCTTCCACCACCAGAGGACTGAATGTGATCCAAGTGAGGCAACAAATCCAGAGCCTGTTGCAGGATACTAGGGAAGGTGTCTGGCATCTCCTGAACATATATTAATCTTTTGGCCTCCGTTTTCAGGGAACCCTCACCAAGAAAACCAGAAGGGCAGGACCCCACAGGACACTGCTAGGTTTCACAGAGTGGTGATACTTTTTCTAATAATCTCTTCCTGTAACTGTCTTCCTTCCTCTCCCCTGCCTCACTTTTCCTATTTCTTTCTGTCTCTCGCTCTGCTTCACATTTACTGTTAAATAAAATCCATACTATTTCATATCCATGCTATACTATAATGCATACTACTCCTGACTTTGGCAAAAGATCTAGTTTGCACTTTAATTTGGGAAGAGGCACTTCTAATAGTTTTAACAACCAGATCATAA
>WEIV01008288.1:35094-52805 GCA_013390005.1 Calyptomena viridis
AGGTGTCTGGCATCTCCTGAACATATATTAATCTTTTGGCCTCCGTTTTCAGGGAACCCTCACCAAGAAAACCAGAAGGGCAGGACCCCACAGGACACTGCTAGGTTTCACAGAGTGGTGATACTTTTTCTAATAATCTCTTCCTGTAACTGTCTTCCTTCCTCTCCCCTGCCTCACTTTTCCTATTTCTTTCTGTCTCTCGCTCTGCTTCACATTTACTGTTAAATAAAATCCATACTATTTCATATCCATGCTATACTATAATGCATACTACTCCTGACTTTGGCAAAAGATCTAGTTTGCACTTTAATTTGGGAAGAGGCACTTCTAATAGTTTTAACAACCAGATCATAACAATTCAAAACATATAGTTTGTCCTTTCTACTTGTTTTTGCAAATCAAAATGCCTTATACCAACTCTAGTGGAAATATGCTGCCTGAGGAATGTGGTAACAAGGAAAGGTCTTACTGGACTGCACCAAAGTTTAATGAAACTAATGCTTTGTTTTAGTGAGGAGTGGGTACTCAGCAGGCAGTGGTATAGCTGTACTTTTTGTGCTTTTGACTTCCCAAAAGGTATACTTTGTTGGCTATATTTACCAGCCTAATCTTAAAACTAGCATTTAGATTAGGGTTTAGACTTCTTGCTGGGAAGTAGCAAGCTATTAGCAAGCTCTTGTGCTTGCTCTTCCAACACACTCCCAGCACGAGGCCGAAGGTTAACCCCTGATGGAGGCAAACTGGGGACATTTAGTGGACAAACCCAATGTGGGATGGGAAGCTCTGGTGCAGCAGCAGGCTTTTTAACAACACCACAATGTATGTGCTCCACTATATGGCAGGGGATGTTAGGCAGCTGAGTACCTCACTAGGCAAGTTGCTGAGAAAAATCTATTCTCACTCCAGGACAGCTATTGAATTGTGAATTGTGAAGTCTTTCCTTTACCAAACACTTGCCTAGGGCTATAGCTGGACTACTGACAGAGAAGTAAAATGTCATATTAGCACTTCCACACAGTTCAGTCAGGATGCTGTGGTGCGACAGAATGAATGGCAGCTGCCACAACAGCACCTTTACTTTCCGCTTATTATCCTTTGGGCAAAGGTGGATGCAGAGCTGTGATCTAGTTCTTCCTTTACTATTGAGTTTGTAAGTCCATGACTGGACTTCCTTTGGTCCTTAAGAGGTAGTGCACTTCTGTCTCTAGGTAAATGTTGGTCTGTTTTTAATTTAAATATTAATTTGTGCTGTCACAATGTCACATGTAGTATTGCAACTCTCTGTGAGGATTAGAGTGATTAGAAGTCTTCAAATTCACTTTAATCAGTCAGTTCAATACTGCTGAGATTTGCAGTCTACTCTTTCCCATGCAACAACCAAAGTCTTTCAATGTACTAACAAAATTGAAATTAGTTCCTTCATCTTAGACAAGGATAATTAATCTTCAAACACTGTTTATCTTAGCCCGAAAATCCTGAGAATTCAGAACCAAATTAATTTAAAGTCTAAATCTGCTTTAACTAGTAATTGGTTAATCAACAGACTCGATGTATAATTATATTCTTTGTTCACACTCGTTACAGACTTGAAAAGACCATCTAATTCCTATGTTGCTGTCCTTCCTATAATTAGACCATATGACATAAAACGCTGTATGTATAGTGAATGAATTCTTTCCAGGAATAATTTCTCTGGGACTGTTTCCTACAGATGAATTTGGTATTTTTTTTTAACTTAAAAAAGGCTTTCATATGATTTCTTGATTATTTTGGGTTTCTGTGACTCATTTAGAGATTGTGCAAGGACTTTTATGCTTTGAGTCTTTGCTCTCTGCCTGTCACTGCAGAAATCTACACTTTGTTTTAATTTCCTTCACTTGCACATGATGTAGCTGTAATAGCTAGGGGATCCTTGCTCATTCTGAATATTGATAGGATGTGGAAAGTATAAGATATTGTCATTCTCACTGTCTTTCAGAAGAGACCAGCCACAAAATCTATTAGCTGGTGTTATTCCTGTCGACAGAAATTATCATTTCTATTAGGAATAGGAGGTCTGAGAATAAATCAGAGAAGGAAATTGTGGTCTTTTTAATACAAAATCGTGGGTCTTCTTTACTTAGTGGATTCTGCCATAATGCTGTTGTGGTCAGTGGTTTTCATATTTCTGTTCACAGGCATTTCCATCAGCTTCATGACTGCTTATATACAACTACATATTAATATCCTCTCTTGTTCAATAATCTCCTTGCTGAAGCCTATTAAAGTCCAGCATTTAACTCTATTTAAACTGTTTAATCTCTTTAAACTCTGTTTAACTCTATGCATACTTAAATGTATTCCATCTTTTATTCTTTTTAATAACACATAGATGATAACTCCAAGAAACAAGTCAAACCCTTCTCCTGCTGGTGAACGAGATGCAGAAGAGTTTGACTATCAACACCTTACTGATACCAGTTCTTAGAGGACAGGGGAACATCAGGTTTAGAAGTGTTTGAGCCCAAACCTCTGGATATGTGTGGACCCATCCTGCTATTTTGCAGTGCTCTTAAAATGGAGCATTTGGGTTATTTGCAAAGCACTTAGAGCTTGTGACTCCTTTCTTTTGATACCTACCCAGGATCTTCTGCAACAAGGAGGAAAAATTAAAAGTGGAGACTGTTGAAAGACTTCACATGAGCTGCACTGGATGTGATGGGGAGGTGACAGGGGAGCCTTTCCTGTTGTTAATAGCCAGACAGCTCTAATGCATATATTTGCCCTTGATCGCAGAAGCATGGGGCATGTGAGCTGCCTGGGGTTCTGAGGGAGAGCTAAAGGGCAGTGAGTGGCCTGGAGCAGCAATCCCCACTGTGAGTGTTAGGAGATGCTATCAAAAGCCTTTCTTCATGGCCAGTAGCTCCCTCATCATGATATCATTAAATATCATGATGCTGGTGAATCAACAAGAGGCACAACAACGGCAAAATTTCAAATTCGGTTCAACATAAGCAGTGAGCTACAAGGTCAGGCATACCAAAGGTACTTCCCTCCAAGAACCAATATTTTTTAAAAATCTTTACCCATTAAAGGGTTTCCTAGCAATAGATTTCCAAAGGTAATGTCAAAGCATGTAATAGTTTGATAAAACTATCCCCGAAATCATTTAAATCTGTGCAGCTGAAGAGGTTTCCCTCCCTCCCTCTCTACTAATCCCAGTGAATCCCTCTCTGATCATTTGCCATTGTCCCATTATTTTTGCTAATCAGACAGTTCTTGTTTGCATCCATTGCACTGTATCTCCTTGGTCCCGAACAATAGTATGTGTTACAGTCCATGTTTCTCTCAGTTACTTGTCTGTGCCAAAATCTGTAACAATCAGAGACTTTTTTACCTCCCTCACCTAAAGAGATGCTACTTCTACCCTGCTGCTTAGCCTCATCCAAGTCCCTGGAAAAGGCTTTCCTTGGCTTGCAATGAGCCACCCCTTTAATCTTTCTTCCAAGCACAAATAGGAACTCAGAGTTTTAAGCAGAGAAGCAAGTCTGTCTTTCTGAGGGATCCTGTCTGCCGCCAGAGGGTAGAAACAAGCAATACCTAGCAGCCCTGAGCTACCTCTCACCAGATACATGGCTGAGCCCTGTCCACCTCCGAGGCTCCCTTTCTGAGGTGAGGTTACAGGATCGTTAAGTGTAGTGATAATGAAAAGGAGGGGAAAGTCAACTTTAAGGCTCAGCATGTAAAGACTGCAGGAATAGATCTTTGCTTTTCTGAGCACAGAACAGAATTTTCTGCTTTTTTAAGATACTGAAAAATGCAATAGGGATTAAAAAATACAGAAGAAATTTCTGGAAGTGCTTGGCTCAGCTGTGATCCCTCTCAACTTCGGGATCCCAAGCCCTTGGGCTGGCTCAAGGCAAAGATTTCAAGACATTCTTGGCCCTTGCCCTGCACTGTGAAGTAGAGTGCCAGATAGAGGCTCTTCATTCAAAAACCATGTGTCAACCTCCTCTTGTCCTATTTCACCATGTGTAGCACTGGCTTTGGAGTTACAGAGCTGTAAATCTGTATTTCCCTTTATTCAGTTGCCAGCTTCTGAGCCTCCATGAGTCACATTTTCAAGCTTTTCTTAATAAACATGGGGATAAAAACCATTCTTGAAATGTTCTTGAAAAGACTAAACAAAGCAAAACTCAAATGACAACTTCAATCTCCTGTAATTTCCTATCTTGGGTAGAGAGACTCTAATAACATAAAACATAGGAATACGTGCTAAGATTCTGGAAGCTGGAGATGGCAGAGAAATGATGTTTTGCTTGGGCTTTGTGAGCATACAGTGGTCCCATTCAAGCCATTAGGAATGTAGAAGGAAGAAGTATTTTGAAATTTGCATATTGTTTATGTAAGAAAACAGTTGAAACACACTTGTTTTGAAATTTTTCATAATTTCACTTTTTTAATGAGATATTTCTGGCACATTTCTAAGGGTGAAAACCTTTTATTCTTACACCTAAAGAAGTTTCTAAGAAGGCTAGTAGTGTCTTTATATTTATACAGCAGAAAATATTGACAAATATTTCACTTAATGTTTGTAAAGAGGAAAAAGTGTCTCTCTCCTCTTTTCTTTTTGAAATTAGGTGATCTCTTAACTCAGGAATCCTTCCAACTTTAAAAGAGGTGTCCAGAGATCCTTTAATAGTGGTCTTCCAGGAGACCTGGGCTTTCATTATCAAGTTTTCACTATGCCCCTTCATAGACAGCCCTACAGCTACTGAGGGAGACTTCCTTATTTTTACCTAGGATAAGTCTTCTAGACACTGCAGAGCTTCAAGTTTTGTACTTACAGGACGAAAGTGTTCAAACATCCCTCATCTGTGCAGGTGGCTACATATCATAGAAAGGTACACTTTGGAGACTTAATCCCACCCCCATGCAATTAATAGAGAGCTGAAACAGTACAGATGTATGTAAAATGAAGCTATTCAGCGAGGGATAGGATGAAGGAAACTTGACAACCCACTACTGCTCCAGCAGATACCACGATCCTTTGCTCTGCTGTGCCCTAAACCACTCAGTAATTAAAATATTTCTGTAATATAGCATAGTATATTTCCGTAGTAGCTTGAGCTACTCAGAGTTTCCCGAAGTCTCAGTTCATCCTTAGCAAAGTGGGGATACTAAATTAAAACTCCTAAGAACAGGCTGTCTTTCCAGGGCTCCCTGTATTGATCAGAGAGGTGTCCTGAGGACAACCTTTTCTTTGTCATGTTCCTTTGTCCCACCTAGTCACAACTGGGAAGCTATAAGCTCATACCATGATGGTTTTAGACAGGTTTGTCAGTCTTAGGATGTTGCTTTCTGTCATCACTTAGTTCTTGCTACTCAGAAAGCACTATTCTCTCCCCAAAACAGTTGCAGCATCTCCTAATGAGCCAGCTTTTGCATTCAGTATAAGTATTCCTTGCTTAACACTCTTCCCCACTGCATGGTAGCTCTTTGAGAGGTTGAGCCTGTTGCACAATCTCAGTATGACTCATGCAAGCATCTCTGCAGCCCCTGCCTTTGGGAGAGCTCTCCTTTACAGCTCTGATTTTGTGAGAGCTCGTATTTTGTAGGGCTTTGGTGTTACCTTTAGAATGACAGCTACCGCAGCAAATATGCTTCTGAAGGACAGCATCTCTGGAAACTTACGGTGTCCTTCCATTTGACAAAAAGCCTGCGGGAGAACTTGGATACAAAATAGTAAATTTAATCCTGAAAAAAAATTACTCAATTTTTTCTATTTTTAGAGTGTCTCTAACATCATATTCCTTGGGGATCCTTACATTTCTGGCATGGTTGAAATTTCTTAGCCTTCAGGCTTTTGCTGGTCTCTGCACAATTATCCTCAGAAGTGCAGAGGTGTTTCTGCTTAATTATACGAACATCCTTTGGAAAGTGTGTTTCTTTCCCTTGCAAGTTCAGTCTCATCATAGGTCTAAATCTGCAGATAGAGGCAAGTACATTATAATGGTGATGACTGATAGCTGAAGATTTTTTGTGTTCACAGTGTTCCCTAATGTAGGCCATTTTTCATCATCTAGAGTTGCCTGATAATGATGTCATTTCCATTGCTTGAATGTTGAAGCAGCAGCCACATATCATGGAGTTAAAATTACTGTAAATTGGCAACTAAATTGTGTTGTTATCAGTTTAAGGCAGTGTTTGCTTTGCTTCTGGGGACAAAATGACAATTGGACTTTCCCAAAACTCATCAAACAGGAATGAGAGTGCCAAGAATACAAATCTGCACTGTAGTCAAGGTGGGAGGGAAAGAAGGCAGAGACAAGGAAAAAAGGGCGCTATTTTTGTTGAAGATGTGATGACAATCAGATAAAAATGACAAAGTTGTACTTGTCAGAAAATAAGTCACATTGCTGATCACTGGATAACTTTGATGTAATATTCCACAATCATTTAACTGAGATTTCATGGCAAGATTAATGGTGAAGTTTTAAAAACATGCATGAAGAAGAGTTTTTGTCTAATATCCAGCTGTCAGACAGTCCTTATCTGGGGATTATGTTGATTTATTATGATTGGGACTGAACTAGAACATGACCTTTAATAATAAAGAATAAGAAAATAAAGAATAATAAAGAAAATTATGTGGATTTTAAAGTGAACCATTAATCTTTTAGGTCTTTCCTAAACATTTTGAAACCTCTTTAGGGCCTCAAATGATTGTATACATATATGCTCTATATGCATATGTGCCTTTGTAAGCTCATTAATATGAAACATCAGCAATAAAAATCACCAAACTATTCTGTCTTCTGTATCACAAAAAATTGTGACTTAGGTTTAATACATATTTCCAACATACAGGTCTCACACTGGAATGAGCGGTTTATGAGACACTGTGTGATTGTAAGCAGGGCACACGTTTTGAGTGAATGAAGACCAATCTCCTTTGAAAATGGTGTTAGTTTCTAGTGCATGACACTAGATAAATTGTTACACACAGGTTTGAACGAATAGTGAGCATAAATCTCACTTTGGAAGTTCATTAAATATTTGCAACATATTTTAAACTAGCTTAGCGGTACCAATTCTTCTCTAGTGCTGTAGTGCTCACTGCCTATCTTGTGTTTTCATGGGGACCTTTGACAATGAAGGAAGTTTGGGTGTTGCTGGCCAGCCACAGTGCCTGCCCAGCTGCAACCAGCTAGAGACACCCATTTGCCCAGGAGCCTCTCTTCTGCACTGAAAACTGAAGAAACGCAACAGGACTTTCCAGTATTGCTGTCTATTTGCTCCACAAATGAAGGAGGTTCATAGCACTGTTAGTGTTCAACTTGATCAGCCACCGAAAATGGACTCAGAGTGTTGAAAGCATCTGGAAGATCCTAGGCTCTTTGAGAGCTCCTGATTCTGAGCAAGGTGGTCAGGTCAAGTAGAAAGTGGTATTCACTTCCATATTGTATTGCCTTGCACAGCACAGCTGCACAGTACTGGCTGAGGCAGATGCTGCAATAGAGGTCACAGCATGCCTGCAAATTGATGGGACCAACATGCTGCCTTTCATGCTGCCCTGAGCAACACTGCGTTTCATTTGTGCACTGTCTTGTCTGTGTTTTGTTTAATGGAGAATGCTAAACAGATCCAAATGGCTGAACCTCATACATTCTGATATGGCTAAGGCTGTTCATGTCATTCACTCTCAACAGTTTTATAAGTCATATTTTAGGCTATTGGAACTGTGTGAAAGAAACTGACTTGAAAAATTAAGTTATGTTCAATCATTTAGGTTAATACGGCAACCTTCTTTTTAAAGTTAAATATCTAAAGACCAGAATCACATTATGTATGCAATCTGGGAAAACATGAAAATACTAGTTAACAAGCCTTTACAGCAATATCTGCAATTTACTGTGGAATATTGTGAATGATGTTGTTGTAACAAGGGTATCATGAGTTTTAATGGCACAAGGAAGCATGATAGCACAGATTTATATCAAAGTCTATTATATCAGAGAGTCTTATAACAAGTGCAGAATGTATTTCTGTCATACTCAAGATGTCATCTCAGACACAGACAAGACTGATGAGGCAAAAATATTAGATGCAGAGATTTTGTTTCTCTTTCTTTTCCAGGATGGGGACTTTTGATGATCTTCCTTTAGGTTTCAATGCTTAAATCCCAAATTTCCAACCACAACTGTAACACAAAGGAGGTAAACCTCCATTTGCATAATTTTCCTTTCATTTTTTACCCAACTACTGGGAATAAACAAAGTTTCACTAATAAAATATTTTTGCTTGCACTTGTAGAGGAAGCTGAAAAATACTTCTGTCATAACACAGGACCACATTTCCCTGCTTAGTTATGGCCTGAACAGAGAAAGAAGTCCTCTTAGTCCTACAGATGAGGAGTTTGGTATGAGGATATCTCTCTGCTCAGCTCTTCTGGCTCTGCATGCCTGTCCTGCACCACTGTGAGCAGCTAACACCACTGCCAAGGCCTATAAACACATATTTCTAGGAATTTTAAGGAACTTTAGAGCAGCCTTCAGATGTATTAGTCTGCTGTTCATACATTACAGTCACCAAAGAACTTCAAAGGTCCCAAACCTCATATTGCCTTCTTATTTCATAAAACTTTGGCAAAATTTTAACACACAAATAAAATTATTGTATTTCTAAAGAGACTTTTAGACTCTACAGGTGAGATTCAGACAATGCTGGTTTTCAGTGAGCTTATAATTGTTATTGGCAAATTACTCTTACTATTTTATTAAAACTAAAAACAAAACAGCTGTAGTTTACATAATGTTATCTAGTGGAAAAAAATTCAGCAAATAACAATTTTGCTTTCTTGTATTTGCTTAATCCAGAGCATGTGGCAATTTACAAATTTCTTCAGTTTGAATATCAGAACTAAATCGCTTTGGGTAGCAAAAGCCTCCCACAAACCCACACCTCAAATACTAAACGAAACAAACCAGATATTTAATCCCAAACCAGGCTATTGTAACTAGTTGGATTTACCTTGTACAACTTTGTATGTGCATTTTTTTATTTCAAGAAGAGACTGCACACAATGATTGGATGTCCCATTCCTGCAAAGAGAAATCTTCTGTCTTTTCTGAAGAGATGTTTAGGCATTATGTCCTGGAGTGGGTTGCAATAGTTGGCTTCATGATCCTGCATAGGCACCAGAACTGCACAGATTCTCTACTACTCATGGCTCCCTAAGTAGGTGAAACATGCCCCATCCTCCCATTTTTCAGTGACTGGCAGTTTGGGGAGGGGTGGGGGTTGAGGAGGAGAAATCAACATACAATAATTTCATATATCTTTGACATCGCTGATGAACTCATAGCATGGGAAATGCTTATGTCTAGATCTTATCCAACTTCTCCCATTTATGTTGCATCCTATGTGCAGATCAAGCACAGGGTGTCAGCCAGAGAAAATGCTGTCCCATAAAGTGCAGGTATACTGGTGGAGTTTTAGAGCAGTGGAAAGGAGCTTCTATTTGTCACTCATCAATTTCTTCTTGCCGTTCAGAGACTAAACATTCACAAAAGCAGTAGGAGGTTCTTATGTTCCTGTTAGCAACTACTATACAGAAAAAGAAAATCCTGACGTGAATTGTGCAGGCTGTCAAACATCACACGACCCTGACAACCCTCCTCTGTGTTAAATTCAAACACATACAGCCATGCAGTTCAGAAACTGCAGTGGCAACAGCAGCTTGGGAGGCAAAAAGTAAAACCAAGCATTGCTCTCAACATAGCCACATGGCACTGATATAATGCATTATAATATTCCCTATTTAAGCACCTGCTATTGCGTCATGGATTTTACAAACCTGACCAGGAACATTTATGTTTGGTTATGTTTTTAAATATTTTTCTTTTAATGATAGATTACTAAAAGTATTGCACATCTTTCTTTATTTGATTTCATTTTGCAAATTTGATGTCCCTTTCACAATAAACCCTGATTAAAGCCCAGGTTTAATAGGAATTAAGACACCCTTCAGAAAGCTGATCACCCTGACACACAGGCTGTTTCTCAGCATGTCAGTGTCACTAGACGGTGAATCTCATGGAGAAGTGCAAATGCACCAGCTGGCCTGTGTTCATGCATGAACCTTTCAGTGACCTGGAGACCAGGTTATTTAAGGCTCTGTGCCTACATGAATGTTCCTATTAGTATTGATGGGCACAGTAACACTTCAGAGCAACAGGTGTGACTGCACATCTTAGCAGCTCTCTGATTTCCTCCCTGACCTCAGAAAGGACAGGGAGCATGTAGTCTGAGTGAGAGACATATGGATTTTGTACAGCTAAGGACTTAAGCTCATGTCAAGAGAGGAGAAGTGACAGCAATCACCTCTCTGCACCCCATCACTGACTTTGGATTCACTCCTTCATTCACGTTCCACAGTCCAGACCTTCAGGTGACCTGTAAAACCCACCTTCTCTACTGAGCATGCAGGAGAAGAGAAATGAACGGAAAAAGGAATGGAAACATAGAATAATTAAGGTTGGAAAAGATGTGCAAGACCATCAAGTCCAACCTTGGATCTAGTACCATCATGCCCACTGAACATTACGTTCCTTTCTGTAGAGTGTTATGGAGATGCTGTGTTTGTCACAAGTGTAGTTCAGTGTATCTGCTATCACAGTACTGAGAGTTTCTCCCCTCAGTAGTATGTCTTATTAGAAATTAAGCTGGAGAATTTGCATCTTTTCCCCACACACATGTCAATTGAGAGTAACATTCTTTCTGCACCATCAAAAGGAGTTACCTCTCCTTTTGTAGAGTTTTGTATAATTCTGTACAGCATGGTCAGGAGGAGATTCAAGATGTGCTCAGACGGATTTTTTGAAAATTTTAGGCTCCTTTGTCTGGTGATGACAACATAAAGCATCTTCCTTATGCTAGACAGAGCCTCCTGCCTGGTGATACTCAGTGCAGTCAGCAATAATAGAAGCTGATGATCTGAACTAGCTCGTGCAAAGCAAGTACTATTTGATCTAAACAGGTTTGAGAGAAAGGAGCATACTCACTCCTCTTGGTTCAGAAAAAGTCTGATAAAATTTCAGGGTAGCCAGAAAGGTTTTCTAATGTTGCAGCCACAGGAACATGGGTTATGATGTGCAGTAGGAGAATCAGGAAGAAATTGTGTAGCAAACAAACAAGAAGTAAGAGATGTGCAGTACCTTGAAGGAGACATAGCTAAGATGGAATTTAATGAAGCTCAGAGAAAACAGTGTGTTGAATTACACATTTCTGAAGATCTCTATGTGCAGCAGGATGCACAGATTCTCTGTTGATTTTAGTATGAAATGCATATGTTTTTTTTCTGTGCAGCATATAATAAAGTCTCCAAATCAGATAATATCTATTTTCACAAAGCCAGGAGAGGTTTGAATTCATGGTCATCTCATGGGTAAGCTGTAACATTTGTGAGCTTGCATTGCAAGGGAAGATCATGTAAGTGTGATCACTCCGTATTGTACCAGGGGATTTAAGACTTGCATAAATTCCTAACTATAATAATAACAGGTTCTTTGGTACAACAGTGCTAGTAATTATATTTAGCTTTTTGCTGGGAGAAGGCTTTAATGGACAACAGCTATGTAGATGTGGGACCACATTGGCCTACTTTCAAAACTTTCATTTAAGTTGTGTTTCCAGTTCCAGTTAAATGTTTTGAGAGTACTCTTTTGTATAGCAGTTTTTGCTTCTAAACTTTTAATACAACAGCAGTTTTAGCACTGTTGCCTGGTATTATTGTGAATTTCTAAGCAATTCATTTTATTGAGCAGTTGTTTCTGCCAAATACAAATTTGTGATGCTTACATGGCTGCTAATACAGAAGGTACCAGGAAAAATATTCTCAAGAATTCAAGATATCTTATTAGGGATGGCTTCTAAACCCTTTTGAATTATAATCTAAATACACAAGAACTGTGGGTGAATAAACAAGCGAGGAATACAAGATGCAAAATATCTGATTAAGATTTAGAGTGGAATGTTTTGAAAATCAGGTAATCCAATACGCATCCTGGTTTCACTTGCATACAACAACAGACCTGTGCAGGGACATTAATGTTTATTTTCCTGTTAAGTTTATGCTTGTTTGGAGGGGAGGAAAATATTCTGACTAACATATGAAATGGTATGATCCAGATACACTGTAAAGTGTCTTAAAAGAGATCAGCTTTTAGCTGAGTGTTTCATTCACTTGATCTCCTTACTGGCCCCTATTTTGACTGAAAGGACACATTCTAATGTCCAGCAGCCCTAGTGAAAACAATCTTTCTTTGTGAACATGCCTGTGTTAAGGAAAATACTCTGTTAAAAGTGCAATGTCACCAAAGGTAGCTTGAAGTCAGTGTCCCCCCAGATTTTACTGGGAGATGGAAGAAATTTCATTAGTTGTTGTGGTAAGTTTCTCAGTGCAGTCTTTTTAACAATACAAGTTTAGATTTTGGTCAATAGGATTTGTTGTGTGTGGGAATTAAAAAAACTCTAAACCTCAACAAACTCTTGGCTTTCTTTTCTCACTGCAATTAATTCAAAGCCAGTGGGATGTGGAATTGTGACTGAATGGATCCATGACTCAATAATTCTGGAAACCTGGCTCCAGCAACATAACTGAAAATAATATTTTTCTTTCAGAAGCTGAACAAGCATGGCGGTGGATCCATGAAGCCATCTATGCCAGGCAGTTAGCCTGGAAAGACGCTGTAAATTCACCTCTGTGAATTGTGTATATGCCAGTAAAACCTTCTGTTAAACTGAGGAAGTGAAAGCTGGTGGTTTTTTTTCTGTCATTGCCTTCTCAGGGCATGTGACAACTGAAACATGAAGAATAGATATCTGATGGGCCTGCTGGCCTCAGAGCAGCAGAATGGCAAGGTAGGGCTGTGAGTCTCAGGGCTTTGACTAGCTTTTTGCCTTTTCATCTTCTCAATTTGTATTTAAAATGTTGCGTGGGATTTTTTTAAAGTGCCTAAGTTAATTGGCACAAATCACCTTGCCCAATCAAACATCCAAGTAAAATAGTGTGTTTTTACATATTCAGCACATATAAACGCTCTTTTGAAGACCTAGGCAGCACACAGACTGAGGAGTCAGAACACATAATTTTTGACATTTGTGTTACTGGTTACCAGCCAGCTCAGGTTGATGTAGACTGACATTTCTTCCCAGTGCCTTGTGACAGTTTATGTTTATGCAGCAGTAAGCCCTAAGTGAGTATCAGTATCGAAACAGTCAATCAATACCAGCCATAAGTGGTGGGTTTACTACAAATTCTTCAAGCAGAAAGATTAAGACTGTGGGAATACACTGAACTACTTAGCCCTTATCTCTTAAATACACAGCATGGCTTGAAGGCTGGGCCATGATGGCAGCCCAGAATTTGGTGATTGATAGCAATAGTTGCATTCCAGAAGCTCATACCTCCTGGCTGGGCCAATGATGCTGTAGAGGGCTCAGTGGCCTTACCTACAACAGGGCAGGACTGAAGCTGGGAGCAGGATAGTGTGCCCATCTCTGCTGCTACACCAGTGGTGAGGAAGGACAACTTCATCAAAAGAGTGACATTTATAAGGAAGAAAAGAAAAAAAATTTCATGTACCTGGACAGTAAAAGTGCACATGGCAGAGACACTTAAGGGAAGACACACTTGAACTATGTCTTTCAAAACCTGATAGTCATTTGTAATTGTAGACAGGTCTGGCAAAGCAGCTAAACCTTGAGACTACTTTAATACTACTTGTGGTTAAACTGCTGTGCTGAGCAAAAACTAAAGGGGAAAAGTCAGGGACTGCTTAATGCCTGGAAAAATTTCATAAGTAAGAATCAACAAAAAAGGAAACCCCTTTCCTGGACAAAGGAAACCCCAAAGCCAGTGACTATTAGAATTAATAGGGTAGGACCTCAGACAAAGACAAAGCAGAGGACAATTACTTCAGTTTTAATAAGTAGTGTTCGCAGCTGTACAATGCATCCTGGATAATACTGTATTACTTGTTTTAGTTTCTGAAAAATTTACAACTCAGTAATAAAATACAAATGGTTATAAAGACAAAAAATGTTAAAGTGAAAAGCTGTAAGTCAGAGGGACTGTTAGGTTATCTTGTAGTCACAGAGATGCTCTCATTTTCTGACATGCACGCTGTTTACAGTGTTGGTTTGTCTAGCATTTGTTCCCCAGTGAATTGAAGAAACTAATATTTGAATAACAGAATGTAGGATTTTTAAAATGTTCCTTGTAGTAATTAAATGAATAATGATTCTCTGAGTAGCACGACTTCATCCTGTTGTACCATTTTGAAAAATATTTGTCTAAAGTAAACTATAAATGCAGCAACACGATGTGGGCAACATGAATCACAAGGTCATTTGCAAATCTAACACATTGATTTAAGCATCTTTTTGAACATATTTTTAACTACACAATAGAATTATCCAAAGTAGTACTATAGTCTCACAGTCTTGTACAGATTGTGCTCATCAGAGTTTGAATTTAGAGGTGAAATGAGAGTGAAGGAGGAGAAGGGAAATTCCAGAATGTACAGGCAAGCTATTTTGAGGAACTGCCTCATACATCTTTGACACATGGCAAAAACCCCCTAAAGTTATTTAACTTTTATACTTTGACAATGTTGTGGCTAAAGTTCCCACTGGTGCTATCTCCTATGATTTGTTCAGGGGGAACATTTCTCTTCCAGACAACTTAAGCAGGAAAATGTGATATTAATTCCTGCTTATTAAACTGTTCCAGCAAAGAATTTCAGAGCATCACAGAAATGTGAAATGTCAAACATCTACATACTGTATACCATCCTTCTGCTAATGCCTAACTACTCACTACACTATGCAAAATATGTTATAACCCAAAGGACAGGGCTTGTTATAGTATCAACTGAATGTCTTTTTCCAATGTTCAGTCTCCATTTATTTCTGCTTTATGTTCTTGAACATAAAGTTGTGCCTCCTGAGCCCCTTGCCTTCCTCAACTGCCTTCCAAGTCATTAGCCCACGCTTAGAGTAAAAACCTTTCCCACCCTTAAAAAGCATTAATATTCAACTGACAAAAACACTAAGTTCACCTGGAAAAGCAAATGAAAATCAGCTCTGTTGACTGCGTGAAAATGTTGGGAGAAGTGTCTGTTCCTTCTGTGGGGAACTTCAGTAGGGCTTGTGTGCTATGGTGTGATGGATCTGGCCAGAGCCAGGGACAGAGCATCTCCAACCTCGCACAAAATAGAAACACCAATTTTCACTTCCTGTTGACTTGTAGAAGTCCAAGTAAACCACAAAAATACCAACATGCCATTATCATAGTAATTGCTTTGTCCGGGAGAAATAATTCTTTTAAATGTTAATTCCAGTGGGAAAAAAAATATAAATATGCTTTGGGTGAAGCCAGATGTAATTACTTGTCTTAACTGTAGAACCAGAAAACTGGTTCATCCAGTACTCCTATATAAACTTTAACATACTTGGAGAATTGTCCTATTCCCTCCCCAGTGTATCTTCCAAGTGATTTCCCCGTGATGAGTATTTCTTCCTTTTTTCAGTCCCTTATTGCCTGTGGCTGAAGAGAGAGGACATGGCAGCACTACAGATCTGACCCAAGATTTCCATTATTCTAATGAGTATCAGACAAACACGGCTTTCAGAAACTCCAGTTTTGAAGAAACTTTCCATTTTGAAAAAAATTTGAATTTGAACTGTTGCAGTTTGAAAAGGTATAATTAATGTGTCTATGAGCTGAAAGTTTCTCTGACAGCCTTACTTGACATTGATTGATTAATGCATGTCTTGGGGCACATAAAATTTATTTTACTAATTAGTGAAAATCGTAACTAAATTGATGTAGTTCAAAGCATAACAACATATCACTCTCTTGTCTCAGAAAATAAAGTCTTTGGAAGCTGAGATATCTTCAACAGTGCTTTGTTGTGATTTCTTTATTTTTTCTGAACATCTAAGTCTCTCATGGACTGACATTCAGGAGAGGCAGGAACATTTATCCTGGTTTCATACCTCCTGGTGTGAAGAATCCTGAATTAATACCAGCGTTTCTGTAAAGTTCAAAGGTAGCAGGTTCCTGACTTGGTTCTGTATCACTAAAATATTAAAAAGACATTTGTACTTCCTGCTTGCAGGAACAGGGTAGATTTGATTCTATGAATGGGGATGAAGAGAGGAAGAGGTCCCTGCCCCTTTGGCAATGGAGCTGCATCTGGGGAACAGCTGTGTCACCAGGTGAAGGAACTGTGGGAAGAGGTGAATAGGCTACTCAATATTTGAGGAAAAGAGTGAGAGATTGATAAGTTATTTTCAGAGACACTATAGTCTCAGGAGTCTTAAACTTCCATTGTAGTGAAGAGACAGGTGGACCTGGAACCCTGTTAAGTAGCTGGATTTGTTGAAGGGAAGACCGGAAACTGGTCAGTGCCCATGCTAGAAGAAAGGCTCCTACTCCTTAAAACTTGAAGATGACAAGTAAGACTGGCACTTTTTACTACGGCAATGAAACCCCGAAACCACAAGGACAGTCAACTGATGAGGTGCACCATCATCCTTCTGGAATGGAGGGGTGACATAGGGCTACATAATCTAAACCTTGCATCACAACCTTCTCTGTTAAGAGGAAAAGAAGGGTAGTTGTAACTGTAGACTCCCTTTTAAGGGAAGTGGAGGGCTTAATATGCAGACCAAACCCAACTCACAGGGAATTCTGCTGTCTCCCAGGGGCTCAGGTAAGGGACATTACTAGAAAACTCTCCAGTCTAGTAAGGCCCTCTGATTACTATCCACTAGTGGTTGCTCAAGTCAGGAATGATGAGATAACAAAGAGAAGTCCGAGGGCAATCAAAAGGGGTTTGGGACCTTTTAATGATTCATCGAAGGATCAGGAGCAGAGGTATTGTTTTCCCTGATCCTTCCTGTAGCAAGGAATAATACTAAAGGGAACAAGCAAGTTTGTCAGATTGACAAGTGGCTCTGAGGCTGTTGTCATCATAGGAACTTTGGAGTTTATGACCATGGGATGATCTATTCAGCACCTGATCTACTGACACCTGATGGGATGCCACTTTATTAGAGGAAAAAAAGTGTTCTAGCACAGGAGCTAGCAGGGGCTGTTATAGAGCTTTAATAGTTTACAAGGGGGACAATACCAGGCTGGCCAGTGATAGGCAGTGGAACGGTGTGCCAAAACTTGATAAAGTGAGCACCAGTGGGATCCCTCAACCTGCTCATGAGGTGTCAGCTGCAATGAACCACACCTCAGATGTTTCTATACCAATGCATGCAGCATGAGGAACAAAAAGGAGGAGCTTGAAGCTTCAGGGCAGTCCCAGTGATTTGATATTACTGGCTTAAGTGAAACTTGATGGGATGAAACCTGTGAATGGAGTGCCCTGTTGAATGCTTACAAGCTCTTCAGCAGGGATAGGCAAGGTAGGAGAGGTGGGAGGGTGGCATGGTGTGTAATGGAAGAGCTGGAATGTATGGAGCTCACAGTTGGCCATGGCAGAGTTGGAATCTTCTGGGTAAAAATCAAGGGGCAAACGAAAAATGCGGATGTCATCATGGGAGTCTACTATAGACCTCCCAGCCAGGATGATGATGCTGATGAATTACTCTTTGAGGAACTAAGAGACACCTCTAAATCAACTGCCCTTGTTCATATGGGAGACTTCAAC
>WEIV01008288.1:52829-68455 GCA_013390005.1 Calyptomena viridis
ACAGATGGCACAAACAGGGAAGCTGTACAAGGAACAGCTGAAGGTCACTTGGTCTGTTCAGCCTGGAGGAGACTGAGGGGAGACCTCATTGCAGTTACAACTTCCTGGTGAGGGGAAGAAGAGGGACAGACACTGATTTTTTCTCTGTGGTGATCAGTACCAGGACCTGAGGGAATGGCCTGAAGTTGTGTCAGGGGAGATTTAGATTAGGAAAAGGTTCTTCACCCAGAGAGTGGTCAGGCACTGGAACAGGGTCCCCAGGGAAGTGGTCACAGCCCCATGTCTGACAGAGTTCAGGAAGCATTTGTACAATACTCTAAGTCACATGATGTGACTCTTGGGGATAGTCCTGTGCAGGGCCAAGTGCTAGACTCAGTGATCCCTGTGGGTCACTTCCATCTCAGAATATTCTGTGATTCTGTCATTCTGTGACAAAGTTTAAGGAGGGGCAACTCTGTGGTCCTTGTGCTGCTTCAGAGCAAGATTTGATTTTCTGGATGCTGAAAGATAAGGGAATGACTCTAGCAAAAATTCATGAATTCTGTGGCAATTATTGTTTTCTCTGGAGACTGCTATGAGATCATCAGAAATGTTGAATGTTATGTCCTGAGATCTGGGCTGCAAGGGACAAAAACGTCTTGGAAAACCTAATAGAACTGTAAGATGTGGGAGGAGAAGAAGGAAAGGAGATGAACAGTCCAAGGCTGTTGTTTTATCATTTCAATCTTATCTTTGTTTTATTTTTTTTTCCAATACCAATGAGTTATGACTTGGCTTTTCCCTGGGACATCTGGCCTGTGGAAGGACAAGGAGAGTGAGAGGACACCAATTTCCAAATGCCGTGTCACTTTCTCAGCCCAGAAGATCCCCCATCAATGGGGAAAAAAAAGACTCCATCTTTTTTCCTTCTTCCTGATCCCAGGAGTGTGAGCACGCTGGCTGGGACTCTGCAAAATCATCTAGCAGCCACAGTCCTGACCTTGGTGTTCCTTTATTTCCAAGACCTTTGTCTCTAGCCAGAGGATAGGGGTGTTTTAGGGAGACATTCAGTCCCACAAGGTGGGTGTGGGGTGCCCCTGGAGTCCCCTGTAGGGACCAATTGTGACTGCAAGATACAGGTTATTTGGGCTGCTAATGCCAGCGTGATAAAAAGTTTCCTTGGCTTTCCAAATGAAATCCCTCTTCCTTCTTTCCACTCTTACTCTTGTTCATCATATGCTGCCAACAGCTGAGGCACCATGTTTTGTTGTATTTCAAGTAGCAACATTGAGATACGGCTTTTGGGTTTAGAAACAAAGAATGTGATCCAGAAAAATATGTCTATAAAACACAGTGAAGAAAAACAATGTTTGTGTAGTAGCAATGGGCTCAGAGGTAAGTCAGAGGTTGTAATACTTATAATTACATTTAATGAAATTACATTTAATGAAAAATGAAATTTTGTTTGAGGGATGGTTGTATGTGACAGGGTCAGGATTTGGATTTCCAGAGTAAAGTAGCGTGTTCACACAGGCAGACAGACTGGGTGCCAGAGGCACCCAGCAGTGTTGCTAGGAGTGAAACAGAGCAGTGGCTGTGGGCACTCGTGTGGTGCCCCCACAGGTAATCCAAAGTGAAAAGATGAGGGGTTGTATATGTTCCCATTCTATCAGTACCAAAGGAGCTTTTGGTTTAATTGCTGTCTTTATAGATCAGAGCAACATTGGATTGAACAGCTTGTCCTTTTGGTCTGTTGTAGGAGAATCAACATATATAAACGTTTCCTCCCACACCACAGTAGTCATCACTCTCACTGCATTAAAAATGGCTCTTTCTGTAGCTGCATTATTCAGGGGGAAGATCTAAAGTCTTGTCTTGGGTGAGGATTTGCTGAGACACCGGAGCAGCAAGCAGTAGCAACAGAGGAGCGTTGAAAACCTGATGCAAGATCCTACTGTCTCCGGTGTAGAGGAAAAGCCATGGCTCTGGAACAGGGGATGAAATGATCGCAGTTGTAGTAAGAGAAGCTGAAGCTCATTCTTTACCTCTCCCAGCTTCTCATGGCATAGTCACAAGCAGGAGATGAAATCCTGCTCTTCTGCTCTGGCTAACTAGATGATGTGTCCTGCGAGGTACAAAAGAGGAGCCCTGGTATGAATAAGATTGCAACAAGTGTTAAATGAATCATATAATTAACTGAAAAAAAGTATTGGGCTTTGATGCACTGCTGTGCAGGAAAGCCTGGCCTAGCTCTGCTAGCAATTGCCCTAGTAATGTTGGTTTTGTGGTAAAGAAGAAACCAGAGTTTAAAGAGCTGCCATGTACCAAGGTCCCCACTTTAGAAGTGGCAGATCTCCACCCTGTTGGTGAGTAATTTCCACCCTTTCCACCTTTCCATCATTCACACAACCCTCTTCACGCATAGCGCATTTTCTAGATCCAAAACACTGCCAAAACCTGTTTTTGTGTGTCTGTTTGTTTCGGTTTTTCCTCCCCACTCCTCCAGTTCTGGATCCACTGAGCAATAATGCACCACGAGGAATGAAAGCTGGACTTGAAAAGGCTGGGATGATGACACTTCTGACACCAGGTTTGGATACATCTTAAGCAGAAGATGACTCTTCTGGCTGCCAGGACCAAGCTGGACCCTGACAAGATCAGCTTTCTCCTTGCTGAAGACTTGGGAATGAGATGAGGCAGTGTCTGGTACTTATGGGGGTCTATATCAATGTAGGAAGTTCCTCTATCCATTTTGCCCTGCAAATAAACATTGTTTATTACGAATGAATTGCTTCCTGTCCTTTAGAATATGCAGGCACGTAAGCTGGTGTTCCTGTGAGAGTGCCACTAGGTGTTTGTTCCACCAGAAGAGTGCTTCTGCTGCCATCTTCCTCCTGAAGCTGGCCACATCTTTATGAATAAGCAGTCTTGTCATGTAGTTTTCTCCTGTGGCAAAGTTTTCCACATCTTCTCCAAACATGTGTGGGCCTGAGGGCTAAGTAGACTGGGCTGCCTCATCGTGTGATGAACTGCAGCAATTCCTGTACAGCTTGTACATTCATGTACACATGACTTTTGTGGAGTTTTCCACCAATCACACTGTTCAGGCAAAGAAGGCTGAAGTAGCTGCTCTGCTGCCATAGAATACTGTGTTCCTCAGTAGCACATCTCAACGTAGAATATTATTCTATGGCCTAAATTAACAGTTTTCCAACTTTCTTTTCCTCAAGTTACAGCTGACAAGTAGGTGAAAGATCACAAAACGTCTCTCTTGAACTTTCCATCTGACCCTGCTGCTTGCCAGCAGCTGGCAGGGTTTGGAAAGTGAGGCGGCCGGGGGCCCCGGCCGGCGGCTGCAGTGTCTCGCGTGCCTCCCCTCACCCTGCAGCATGCCACAAGCTGCACCACGTCACTGCTAGCTCGTGGCACGCTGCAGGCACAAAGCAGGTGCATTAGATGCCTTTCACTGGAGCGCCAGCACATGCCATACCCCTCACTGCCGACTCGAGGTGATGGTGTTCCCCCTCTGCTGGAGTGCCCCTCGTGTGAGCCCCAGAGCCTTGCGAGTGTCATACAAACATACATAGCTGTAAGGAGACTTCTCAGGGAGGCACAACTCTGTGTCAGCTCTTTACTGTGTTATATTTTCCAATCCGTATCCAGTCTGACTACAGAATAATACAATGGCCTGAGCTGGAAGGGACCTTGAAGACCATCTAGTTCCAAATTCCCTGCCGTGAAGAAGGGCACCTCCCACTACAACAGGTTGCATGTTTATTTTCTGAATTTTGAAATGGAATTAAAACCTTATTGTAATAATCTTAAAATGTACTGTAATAAATTGTGGCCCTTCTTGTCCTTCATGTGAGACCAAACTAAAATTTAACTGGTAGAAAAAATGTTGATACATGAAAACATGCTGGAAAAAGATCAAAGCAGTTGATAGAGAGAGCAATCAGCAAAATTATGCCAACAGGGATAAACAAAAGCATCAAACAGAAATTGTGACTTGGAACTATCCCAAATATGAAACCAATAATAAGGACATCCCACAGAGGGAGAGAATGAAAAAGGGAGAGATTAAAAGATGCAATGAAACAAAACAATGTGATTTTTTTCCCCCCCAGTACTGCTTTCTCCCCATCATTCCTTGAAATAGTCATTAAATAAACTTTGGCTCTTCAAAGTCTCTTAATATATTCTGTTATATAGCTCTATATTATCTACTTTTTAAAATGGACTTTACTAAAAAACATCTTGTCAAAGTTAGAGTCAAGAGAACAATTCTCGGTGAATAAAGTTTTCAGTAAATTTTGTCTCATTTTCTACTCCCAGATTGTCCAGGAGGCAATAGTGATTCCTTTGCATATGTTGGAGTTTACTCACAAAATGCTCTAAGGGAATTATTTTTAGACTGTATTTATGACTGAATATAATACTTGTTACTCGATCTCTGTTGGTCAGTTATTATTAGAGTCAGGCAACTATTCTATTGAACTAGACACAACTTATGTAAAAAATGCTGTCCAATTTCTGTTTGCAAATTATCCCCAATGAAGTCAGATTTTTGTGGGGTTATTTTTGTTTTGCCATCTATGACTATACATGTGAAAACCAGGAAAAGCCTCCAAAAAAAAGTAATATTTGGTATTCTTTTCTTCTCATCTCAACAGTGCAGCACTATATCAGCTTCCTGATCAGATGATGCGAATCACATATAGTCGTGAATTATCAGCTAATATTCGTAAATGTTCAATTAATCTACAATTCAGACAACAAGCAGAAGGTCACATCCATGCAAATGCTCCTGCAAACATTTACTAACCACTCTTCATCAATATCTTATAAGAATCCCCCTAAATACTCGTTGACATGTTTTCAACCATTCTCATGAAAGGAAGGTTGGATAACAAGCAGTGAATCAAAAGGTTTTGCACACAAGTGGTTCTGGCCTTTAGTTGGCCACGCCACTGTGACATGATGTATAGCTGTGGTTGGTCATATTGCTAAAGAGGTATTGCTCCTATTCCCTGGTCAGTCAGTAATGGTTTTATCTTATTTGAGGAGATGCAGAGGAAGGTTTCTACCTGTAGACGTTGCAGTCTTCCCCAGTTCTGCTCCAGGGCCTTCCTGGGCCCACTAAAAGCCTCTCATAGGGCCCTTAATCCTTAGTCATTAACTGAGGATCAGGCATTGTGTTGAGAGAAGGTCAGCGTGGGTTGGAAGATCAGTCAGCTCCAACCTGTTGCCTACAAATGAGTCTGTGGCTTCAAGTGAGTTTGGTGAAAGTCTTGTTTTTCTTCCTGATTCTCAGCTTTTCTGCTATTCCCATTTGTCCAGGCTGTTTCAGAGGTAAATATTTTCTCTGAAATACTTCCTACCATATTTGTGAAAAAAGACATGGCACATTTGGAAAAAAACTCTGCAGCCTTCAGACCAGCAGTAAAAGCTGGCAGGAATAGATGTTTCGGCTGCGTAATGCTCAGAACATCAAGGACAGAGTTCTTTATTGAAAGGAATAAGTGGATGCTTGTAAAAAAAAGGCAGACTCATAAAAGTATAAAGGCGCCACATACTTTATACTGGGTGTCAGCTCTCTTCAGATGCTGCATGCAGTCTACAAGAGACCCAATGCTTTCAGTCCCAGGTGACTCTGCAGCTGCAGCTGCTATTACTCTGCCCATGTGCAGGGAAGCTGCAGATGTCCCCACCTGACACAGCACTGCTAGGCATTTCAGAGAGGCTCCCTGTGCACTTTGTCCACATGGCCAAGCTAGGGTCAGTTATTGGGATGGCTAGAGTCAATACCTGCCACTAAAATGACACAGGTGGCTTGTCCTGGTGGTGATGGGAAAGCAGAGGAGAATGCTTGCTGGCAGTGGTTTAGCAGGTAAGTTCACCAGGTATATTCATGGAAGTTCTGATTTCAGAAGTATATTCAGAGGTTCTATCTGCCGAATCCCCATGAAAATGAGTCAGTGCTAGGACTTGCAATGGAGTGGCACCAGGAGTATGTCCACACCATGTGTCTTTCTCATAGATGAGACGTGGGATGGACATTGGTGGCCAGTGTATCCATCCACAGCATCATCACCTGAGCCTTGCAGATAGGTAAATAAATATGAATGTGTTCAGGAAAAATATGTATTCCTATCTTCCTATGTTTTCTCTTTACAAAGAAACTCAGCAAGCTGCTCAGTCAACAATGTCTCATTTGTTAACACCACTGTTTGTAAAAAGAGTGAATTTCACATGAAATCCAAACAACACCTAATGATGAGTTCAGTAAATATAAAGCAGGCTTCCATTTGCCTTTGTTTCCCCTGGGTGCCCATGCTTTATATTAGGCTACAGCTACAATAGCTTTGTTAAGATACTTGACTTAGGTTCTATTAATGTCATTATCACCTTTGCAGACATGTCATAGTTTGCTATCTCTTTTGTAAGTTCAATAACATCTTTACATCTGTCATAATTCTTTCCCCCGGTAATTAAGGGATGAAAATGAAAGAGCTTCACCTTGCTGTCCTCTGAAAAAAAAATCACAAATTTCATGGTAGCTCAGTTTTACAAACTATATGACACAAGAACATTTTAATTAATACTGTTATTTCTCAAAGAGAAACATTCTTAGTAGAACAAAATCCCCCACCTGTTCAAAAATTACTCCAGAAAGTCAACCAGAACGATAAGCTAAATGAAATTTTGATAGAAGCAGGTGCCTTGCCACAACAGCAGAACTTTTTAATTGCTTCTGTTGCAATATAAGTTCTGTTGAAGAATTAGGTCTGTTTAAGTAAGTAGAAGTGTAATAATTTCTGAGGCTAAACTGCATTTAGCAACAAGGAAATGCTTACACCAGTCTGGCATGTATGAACACAGTAGCAGTAAACACGAGGGTGAGTGGCAGGTTCTTCAGGATGAAAACTGCATAGGAAGCCTTGTCATGAAAGCGCAGATTGATGTCCTTTCAAGGAAGCTCTTGTCTTGATGAAACTCTCATTCTTGTCACCAAAGTGTAGTTAGTCAAATATTCCAAGGTAGCCTGAAGTTTCAGCCCGGGAAGGCCCATGCCTTAGCCTGCAAAGGTGACATTAGATGCTGCTGGGGCATTCTGTGTGGTCACCTGTGATGCTGAGTCCCCTAATCCAGCTCTGAACTTCCCCTGGAACCACCAAGAGACGGGAGACAGGAACAAAGGGATGTGCATTTGTGGTGCTCGCTGATTTTCTACTGCAATTGCACACAGGGATTTTAACAAAATACTTTAATTCAGCTGAACCTTTACTAAAATATGAATTAGTACATCTGGCTGATTTCTTCTAACTTTCGTCCTAGTCCAGTGTCCCCTGTGTCCTGCTACCCTGGCACAGAGAATTGAACTGGAGTAGTAGACTGAAAGATGGGATCAGGTAGTTACTTCTCAAGCAGCTGGTTCCCAAGCCAGTCCCTCCAGCTTGTGAGTATCCTGTTTGTCCCAAACTGTCCCAAGCCACTGCAATACCCAAATTATTCATTGGAAGACTTTGCCTTGAGGGAACTGCAAGCTCTATTTCTTTAATGATTTTAATGGTCAGAATTGTGCCAGGTCAAGCCATTTAACTGTGTATTTAATTAGTCATCTGTATGCATGCAACTTAGAGGCGTTCAGCTGTGCTATTTTATAGGGATTAACTAAATGGGCAGTAAATCACCTATGCCAGCTATAAAAGTATTTATAGAGATATTACTGGATTGTTTGTACTGATAGAGGTCTGCGTAAGAATAGTTCTGCTCTAAGAGATAAGAGAAACACAGTTTGGGGTTTTGTCTGACATCACCAAGGAAAAACAGTAGGCAACATAGGGGCTGAAATGTGAAGTTCACAGCCAGACAAATCAAAAAGTTATTGCCAGCTACAGGCTTGCTGTGTTAAAGCAAATAAGCACGCAAAAAATTTGTCTCTCTGGAAACCCATAATTTAAAGCAGAACAGGAGAAGAAATATGAAGAAAACTGATAGGTAGTAGGTCTTTAGCTTGAATAAATCTTACGAGTATTTGGCTGCTAACAATTCACGAGTTTGCACTGGCAAAATATTTCCCGGAATTAGTAAAATTAGCCTCCCAGTCTTGCTTGTTCTGTGAGCAAACAAACCATTTTCTATGTAAGTGCCACTGAAATGCTGCATGGAATTATGGGGCCACGATCCTGCATAGATAAAATGTGTATTTTGAAGCAGAGAAATTTTTTTGCACCTACATCACATGAGCAGTCCCTCCTAAACAGAAGCAATGTGCTTGTTGTTAGTTTTGCACCAATGTTTTCCATGCTGTTTTTCACAATAAATCTTTCAGGAGAACACTGGCAGTTTATAAGGAGCACTGACCTGTGAAACAGAGGAAATAGATATTGTTAAAAATCTTGGCTTGCTTGCTCCGAGGTCATGCAGCCGGGCCAGGTAACTTCTGAAGCACATTCAGCTGTTTAAATGGTAAATGCTATAATAACAACACAACTGACCTGAGTGTGTAAGCCTCTTTGCACTATTTGGCACATTTAGCCCAATAAATAACGTCACAAGACATACATTCTCCTTATGTCGTTATTCCAGCATGACCCAGATGGGCACATGTGTGGTTTGCTTTCAGAGAGAACAGGCAATGGAATCAGGTGTCACTGAACAAGTGCTGTTTACCACCATCTTGACACCCTCAGCTCAAGTAGAAGCAAACAGCATGAGATATTCTTTTTGATCACAACTTTTCAAGCAATTCTTGACCTCTAAACTTCTCCATCATCTTTCAGTCAGATCAAGGGCTTGCTTGCTGCCTTCTCTCATGTTTTTCTGCTATTCCTGCTACAGACACCCAGACAAATATATAGCACTATCTATATGCATAGTACGTACCCCGAGGCTGTGTAGTTTATCTTCTGCTCAGGCATAACTTGCCAAGTGCCCTTTGTGGATTCTGTGTCTCTGGGAGGTGCCCACGGGGAGTGAGGGTCATAGGCAGGCTGCAGATCTGCACAGAGGTGCTGCAAATAACTTCTGTCATCTTTAGTTGCTGAGAGCTTACAATGACTGCCTGCTCTGGCAGGAGGGGTGGGACCTGGACCTTTGCTGTTATGGGAGATAGATGTATCCATATCTTGCACAAGCCTGAGGAAAAGTTGAACACGGACATTGTTTCTGCCCTTCAGTCATAAACTCTCCAAAAATATTCAGCTAAAACACTTGATAAATTCAGGTCATGTTCGGCAAATACTTCTATTCAAACAGCTAATCCTGGTAGGGGAAGAGAATTTTTGAAAGTGTGAGGTTTTTATTCCTTATTAGTAAAAGGAAAAAAACCCAGGCCTTCAGGAGTACCCTTTCCAATTTTGAACCAAAAATACATCTTGTTGAAAAAGACATTTTCTTTGTCCTGAAATAAATAAAAACGTTTGTTGGATGTAAAGCACAAAGCACTGCCAATCAGCCCAGGACCAGCACCTCGGGAGGGTGGGCATCTGCCTCTGAGTAATGCCTTCTCTGCTCTCTTGTTCTTCATCTTCCTTTCTGGTTCTGTTCATTTTCCTTTCTGGTTCTGTTCTCACAGCTTTCTCCCCTCTTCCCGGGTGAACCATTTTTCCCTGTGTTTGCTCTTCCTCCCTGTTAAAAATTAATCAACCTAATAAATGTGCTGTTCTTCCTCGAGGAGAGCTGCCCTCTCGCTCACAGTCCTGCAGTCACTTGGATAAGCCTGCAGCTCAGAGGGTCTCCCTGGTAGGGCGTGGAGGCACATAGCTGCTGGCTGTTTCCAACCAGCTGGGATAGGAAAATGCTCTGTGACAGATCCATGGATGCACTGCTCCACCGGTGGCTCCTAGATTCAGACACCTTCTTTACCCCTTTTTAACTCAGTGAAGAGACGGCCCTTGCTTTGGATCTGTCAGCCTCCTTCCTCCAGTCAATGCTGAGTGAGTTTTTCTGTGCTTCTGCTCAACCGTGCAGGATCAAACCAGAAAGGATAAGAGTTTTCCACTTCTCCCAAAGCCCTTGGAGGCCCTTGCTGGCTTTCTCCATGCTCACTCCCTGCCAGCCCCCTCAGGAGCTTTGTTTGCTCTTCCTGAGACTGCTATTACCAGCGCTCCCCTTGGCAGCTCTCCTGCCCTGCTACATTCCTTTTTGTTATGCTAATAAACTTACAACCAACTTCGGCTTCTGAGACTGTAATGCACTCCTTTTGATTCTCTAATCTACTTCTCTCCATGCATTAGGGCACAGAACAGTTTGCCAAAGGCCCAGAAGGATGTGTTTAGCTGACTGATTCTAGTTGTTCCTATTAGATCCAGGCATGCTTCTGAGATTTGTCACTTCCACACAAATCACACTCCTAATCCCAGGGTTTAGTGAAACTCGGGTGGATTTGGATTCTACTATATCTTTTTTTTTAGGGGGGATGATAATGCTCTTTGATGAAAGATCTCTGGATGGAAAGTCTCTACTAAATGTGACCATGAGAAGAACATAATTTCAGTCCAATATTTTTTAGTCTGAGTGTGGGTATTCATGTCAAGATGGCAGTGTGAGTGCATTAAGCCTCTGAACTTGTACTCGATATCTTGGGGGTGATGATGTGATTTATGGTTGCCGTAGTGGCATGTATAAACATGTACTTAACTTAGATCCTGCATTCCACAATGTGTCCCTCACAGGCTGATTGCTCAAATTACATTCCCAGGGAGCTGTGCTTCCTAGTGAAAACCCTTTGAAGTGTTCAAGTCTAATGGACCGTCTCTCCTCAGAAAAAAACAAGTATTTTCATAAGTCTTGAACAACACTATATGACTAGAAATATTGTAAACTGACTTTATAGGCATATTGCTCTCTCATTCCAAAGATGGTCGACTTCTGGAGTAACAGTCTTTAACACCTGTACCATTGTACTATTTCATGACTGTTGCTTTCCTTTCCTTTCCTTTCCTTTTTTCTTTTCTCCTCACTGATGCAGGAGGAGCACTTGAATTTGTGACATTATGTCTAAAGGTCATGTACCGGCCAGTTCACTCTGTGAAGTTTGGACTGAAATATCACGTGAGGGATATTATGCCATTCCACATCTAAGCAAAGCACATATCCTACCATAAATACCTATAAAAAGGGGAAAATATAACCCAGCATGCCAGGCAGTCAGGGAATTTTGGTATGAAACACAGGGGTAGTTTCACCAACAAACACAAAGAGATTGGGCAGGTGTTCAAATATAAATGTTTTTAAATTCTTCTAAGGTAAAGCCCTCACCCTTTCTTACAAAATTCACCTTCAGTGACAATTGCTAATGGGGCTGTTGTTTGAACCTCACTGAGAATCCATTTGGGGATGGAGAAGGAAAAGATTCCTATGGGACGCCTAACTTTGAAGGCATGGATATCAATGAAAATTCATATGTAATTACTTCTTCATGTCAGAGGTTGAAGGTCAGGTCTGTGGTGACTTGTGTAAGCAGCTGCATACTAGAGCATCACATATGAACACACAGGAGGGAGTTGGGATGTTTTTTAGTAGCATTATCAGGGATGAAATAGCATGCCTGGCATGGGATTTCTTCTGAAAGACTGCTGCTGCCTCTGCACAGAGTGCCAGGCTTTCCCTGGGGTTTAGTTTCTTTGTTTAACATATCTCTGACAGTAAATAAGACTTGGAAGAGCTTCAGGATCTGGGATAACACAAGCTTTGCCTTCATACAAAACCTGACACCTTTCAGCATGCCAGGGTGGAGTAGATAACCAGCCAAAGCTGAAGGGCCCTTCCATGAAGCAGCTCTTTCCAGCCACTTCTTAGGATCTGAACACCAATGTTGAGCTTATCCAGGTCCCAGGGGGACATGATATTTTTTTAAATCCTTCCTTTATATGTGTCTAAAAGGAAAACATGGGCACTGCTACCCTCTGAAAACATCAGCAAAAGATCTTTTTCACTGTCTTCCCGACTCACCCATTGCTCTACAGTCAAATTTCGTGTGGATTTCATTTGTTGTACTTGATGGCTTAACAAGAAACTATTAGTGCAAGGGAATTAGCTGCACTAATTTCCAAACTAATGTTTGGAAATTTGCTTTCTTGTCATTGTTGCGTTGATCCTAACTTGCCTCTGAGAAGGCAAATGCTCCCTGCTCCTGTTCTTGACATCGAGGAGGTCTGCTCTCTCTCAGCTGCTGCAGCAGTTCATTTGACCAGGGGAGTAAAACATCTGCCTGACAGACTACAGACAGGATGAGGCTTTCTTATTACACAACCTGCTACCATTATTTTTACTTTAACTGCACAGCAATTTAAAAATAATAATAATATTGAAAAAAAGATTAAAAAAGAGTAAAATGGTCAGAAATGAGCGATTGATTACTGTTGTTACTGTGCTCCTGGCCTCAGTAGCCCCCTCATAAATATTTAAGTATTACTGTAATGAAGCTGGGAGTAGGTTAAGTTTTGAGAAAGACTCCTTTGAGTGGTGGAGAAACTTTTGCCAGAGTAGTCCTGCCACACCATGCAAATGAAGTGTCCAAAACTGATGTTCCCTGCCAGGCACTGCCAAGCACTCAGTTTCTAGTTTCTTTTTCACCCTTGCAGGGATGATACTGGGGCAATGCACAAAGTGTTGAGACCCCTGCTTCTCCCTGTCCTGCTCCACAGTCCCCTGACTCTCCACAGCCCCGTTTTTTTCTCTGACAATGCAATTCTTTGTGGCCATCATTCTCCTGATTTGTGCCTGTCATCAATTACTCCAGCTGGCAAGAGTGAGGTGTCCATGTGCACGTATTGGCTACATTATGCCTTGTATTTCCTACAAAAGTCAGGCTACACTGCGGGTGAGGTNACACACACACACACACACATATATATATATATATACATATAAATAAAATCATACATGATGGTATATTGCCCCATCCCTGGAAGTGTCCAAAGCCAGTCTGGATGGTGCTTTGAGCTATCTGGTCTAGTGGAAGATGTCCTTGCTCATGACAGGGGTTTGAACTAGATGGTTTTTGAGGTCCTTTCCAAAATAAACTTTTCTGTGATTCTATTTATGAGGTGTTCCTGCCAAGATTAAGCGCAGCAAGAGTCAAACACTGCTGACACCACAGAGGTGAATGCCTGTGCTGGATAGGTAGTGAAGGGCCTTGGAAGAAGGATAAAACACTGTTCCTTCCTAAAATACTCTCCCAGGCTTAGGCAATGGGAACTACTTTAACCCTTACATTTGGTACAAACTTCTTGTTGACTCTGTCAGCTCTCGCAGAATTTCACAGAGTTCCTTATTACACTTCTAAGTGACATTAAAGAGAGTTTGGGATAATGATGCAGGTCAAAAGGCAAGTCTATTTTTACAGGCAATAGACTATTTCAATGGGTAAAAGAATCTAACAAACAAGAATTTGCATGAAGGTGCCTGACAAATTTGTTTTCATTCTCTGCATCACAATATTACAGATCAAGAACATCCAGGCACACTGGAACTTGAACACTGGAACAAAATTTTGGCATTGCTATAGTCAAACTATGCGCTGGTCATGCTGAGGCTGGGATTTTTTGCAAGTCTCTAATGAATAAATGGGAGAAATGCAGTTTTCAGGCTTTACTCAGACTAACATGAGTCATTTAAGACTCCAGTGACTTCTCTGAAGAATGCCTAGTTGGAGCTCAGACAAATAAAATGCTGATGTAGTCAATTAATGAAATACAGCCTTAATTTTACTTGTGGGTTAAAATCAGTGCAATCATTAACCTGTTTGAAGTGCTTTGCTGAGTTAGGAACTAAGACTGTGAGAAGATGAATGCAGATTGAATTCCAATAACATTTTGCATAAACTTGATAAAGCTTGGAAAAGCAGCCTTTCTAGTTGACGTAAGCATCCACAGTGTGGTGGAATAAAAGTAATGCTTGGAATATCTGCATAAGTCACTCCTGAATGTTTGGAAGGCATGTTTTAGTGTGCTTTCTTTCACTAATGAGCACAGCCACTTGCAGGATGAAATCTGGGAAACTGATGCACAAAGCAGAGCAACAGCACCCAATAATTCAGGAAATAAAATAAAGACTACAAACTGCAAAGAACTCTAAACATCTTCTGAATATAATAGTCAAGATAAAGATTTTGTTCTGGACACTTTGATTAATGTCCCTTACTCTTGCATAAGGTGCCATGGGACCTTTTAAAGAGCACTTTCTTCTGCAGAGACTCTAACAACAGAGCTCATCCTAATCATCTGCTGGAGTAGGATTTCAGTATTGACTTGGAAAGATACTATGTACTAAATCACCAAAATGATTCTCTGGAACAACTTGTTTTTGTTTTGGTGGTCTTCTATTCAAGTAATATTACAGGCCAACATTTTATGACAATAGCTTGATTTCATTTCTCTATTCAGTTTTCTTCCTAATGTAATTGTAGTTATGCCATCAAGGCACATTAATTTGCACTCCCAGCTCACTAGCAGAGGCATTCCACTACACCACACATGAAACTCCATTTGTGTCAGTGGTGAGCACACATGAAGGTGCGCACAGCTGAGTTATTAAGGAATTGGCCCACTTGCCTGCTTATGACTTTAGTGAAAAATAAGCCATCTTTAATTTGCTCTTGGTTTCTCTCTCAAGCTATTGTGCAAGCTCAGATAACAACTGCCCTTGGTCTAAAGGCCCCTATGCCCACATTCAGTCTCTTTCTGTGGACAATAGTCTTTCTCATGCTGTGGAGGCATGGCCTCATACAACAACCTTGCGTGCAGCAAAGAGGCCATGGGAAGAAGAGGCAGAAGCACAGGAACACTGCCAGAAACAGATATCTCCAGCAGCATATGGCCTCAGCATTGGTGGACAGGATCAGTTACAGTACTGCAGCTGCCACCTTATAGCAGGACACTCTAATAGACTGGATAAAAGAGCTGCAGTTCTTCTGCCATTTCACTAAATGATTAGAGTATTAAAGTCAGTGGAAGCCAGCAACAAAATTGCTCCATATACAATATACCCAAAATAGGCCGTATGAGGCTTCAGATTTTAATTCTGTATCTTTTACTCTCTATTCTGATTGGATAGGAAAAATCTGATTTCTCCTTTTCCTGATTTTGGATACTTATGCACCTTTTTTTCTAGTGGATTAACCCCATTCTCCATCTGGAGGCCTGGGATTGCACCATATTTTCTTTGCTTTTACAGTCATCTGGAAAATCTCCAGCCCTGAATGAGGCTGCATGTCCTTGGCTTTGACATTTGGTTTCTAGTCTCCACTACTAATCAGGGTTAATTCCTTTGCTTGTCATTATGATTTGTGGGTTTTGAATTGCCCTAATCTATACAATGCTTTTGTCTCTGTACCAGCCCCCCATCCTATGTCTGGCATCCAGTAGTACTTCACTCTGTGCTGGGAATGTGGGAAGCACATACTCAAACAGGTACCGCTCTGAGGTGCTTTACTCTACTGTGGGGAGGATGGGAACATGCAACATGTAGGCATACCAGTTACCTGGTTTTGTGTCTTCTCTTCCTCTAGAGCTCAGCCTCTCTCATCATCTTTCTCAAAATGGAGCTTGACTTTTGAAGTGAAAACTAGTGAGATATATTGACATCATCTTCAACTGTATACAGCTGTATATGGCTTTCTTTTCACAGATTCAGGGAAT
>WEIV01008289.1:0-27767 GCA_013390005.1 Calyptomena viridis
ACCCATAAAAGCACTGTCACATATAGATATGGTTAATTCAGTCTCATTGGTTTGAGAAACATATTTGATCAGCTGGGCCATCTTAAGCTAGTGTTTTTTTCTGCCCAGTCTGAAAAGAAATTCAGAAAATGTAAAAATATTGCTTTTGCATTAACTCAGCTCCAGACCACAAAAAACATGGAACTGTAGTTTAAGAAATTAGATTTAACAAGGCAGAGAAGAAAATGGAAAAAATCTCCAAACCCAAATCATAAACAGTAAAGCTGGAAGCTCAAAAGAAAAATTATGAATAAGAAAAAAAAGTCAGTTATGAATGATATTTTAAAACTTTCTTTACATCTGCTACCAGAAATGACTGCTAGATTTTCATTTCTTTCTGTGTAAATAAGTACTACTTTGGAAAATGTCAAAGGAAACTGATCACCGAGAAATGCAATGTTGCTAAATTTAAAGTAAGGATACAGTAAGTAATTCACAAAGATTGTGTCCACAGTCTCAGACTTAATTCTACCTTAGTTATTTACAAACCATTGAAAATTCATCTGCCATTTAGAGATCCATGTCCCTCTTAAAGCAGAACAATTATTGTACAGTGACTAATTTGCTTTGTTTTGGCCATGATTTCAGCAGCAGCACAGCAAAATTAGATCTTCCACAAGGTGAAAAACATCAAATGCCATGTGAAAAGTATTAAACTCACAAGCCGCATAGCATTAAATTGAATGGGTATGGACAGCTCATTTATTATAAAATATTTATGTTTGTCAAGTCTGTCATGAGAGCACACACCCTTGAGGAAAAATGGCTTTCCCCTTTGCTACACCACCTGACAGAATGACAGAATGACAGGATTTGTCATTTGATGGGCAGGTATTATTATCTTGATCTTTTACACTGGCCAGGGACCTGTTTAGCAACAAAACAGTCCAGTGAGCTCCCATCTCATTGAAATGGGCAGGAAAATCAGCTTAAACATACGAGAAAAACCCTATTTTACTGTGAGAGTCATCAAACCCTGTCACAGGTTGCCCATAGAATTTGTAAAGTCTCCATTCTTTGCGATACTCAAAACCTGACTGTCTATGGCTCTGAGCAACTTGCTCTAGTTGACCCTGGGTGCAGATGCAGTTCCATTTAATTTCTTTGGAATCTGCAGTCTGTTTAAATATTAAAAAACCCACAAGCATTTGACAGAGGTATCACTCTCCCTAACTACTGATAATACCACTGTCAAACACATTGCTTTGGCTTTGGGGAAAACTGCAAACATGATTCTTATCAGACTTACCCAACAGAAATATCTACGGTGTTGTTAACATTATTTCTTTCTTATCCTTTTTTATTTTATTTTAAGCTGAACAAACCAAGCAGGTGGGAACACATAATAAAAATGAATGGGTGAGGAATATGCTTTGAAATAGAAGCAATTTCCAAACAAACTTCAATGAGATTTTTGCAAGGCCTGTGGGCTTTTACTACAATTAATTTATTTTGCTACTGATTTTGGTTGTTCATCCTGATCTGCAGGCACCTCGAAAGCACAGCTGTGTACAGCTAGATTCACCTCATCTGCAGAGCAGGATGTGACTGAGGCATCTGAGGCAACAGATGAGTAACTTCATAGGCACTCCATGGTCAGTTAAGAAGATGGTCTCCTCAGGAAGTGATCAAGCTCACCAAAAACCTGAATGACCGTAGATAAGTGTTAGTTTCCTGGGTTTTTCTAGGCAGAAACTCATGTTGACAACAAAAGGAAAAAAAAAGGCAACACAGAGTGGTGAGTAAAAGTGCAGGGATGAAATGGTCCTGTGCTGCTTGCAGTTTCCTTGCTGATCCCCTGCCAGTACCCTCTCATTCCCTGCTCCCAGGCACAGGGATGTTTTATAAGCTGGAGGGAGACAATGCATTTTCTTTAGTGCCTTAACACAAGTCAGTCTCCAATGCATGTTTATGGCTCAATCCAGCTGCCTCTGACTCTGTTGAGAGCTACACAAGGACTCTTGTGGAAGAAAACATAACTTCCTTATGGGTGTATATTGTGGTTTAGTTCACACATTCCACACAAAATAAGCCTCCAAGCCACAGAAAGTTTGGGCCTTGAGAAGGATCTTTTTGTATTTTACACAGACATAAAAAAGCTATATAATGACTGTGGAGTTGCTGTAAAAAGTCTCTATATTGTAATGTCTGTACTGTATTTTACCTCTATTATCTACACTACTTTCCCTTTGATAAATTGGATTGTAGCACAGATTGGAAGGGTTTGCTGCAAATATTCCCTGGTGCTCCTTTCAGAAACTTTTTGTTATTTTGACTTGACCCTTAGATTTCACAGATGTTTTTCTACTGAAAGAGAATGAAATGGAAAATGCTTATCAGCATTCACACTTTGTTCTTCTACATCACTTCACTTCCAGTGACACCCCTGCTGACAGAATGATAATCCTTAATTCCAGGAAACCTGTATGGCAGAAATAGAAGAGGTCTTATTCAACAGAATATAAGAAGTCATAGGGAGCTGGTAGTTCGGAGGAATTTCTCTTTTGACAAAAATTTGATTGTGACAATCATGCTTGTCATTCTTTTTCCTTTTTTTTTTTTTATTTTTGCAATACAAGTATTTCTCATACTGGAATATTTTTTTTTCTCTTTTTGGACTTTGAATAATGCCTCAATTAAAGAAGTAAAAATTCTCTTAGCTTAAATGTATTCCTCTCAGTTGTTTTAAATTTACTGCTTTTATAATTCTACTGGACAAGCTTTAGCTTTTTTAAAGAAATGGTGAAAAACACTAATCGTCTTAAAAACCCTATGGTGTTCAAAAAGCAAGTAGAATATGAATAGTTATTAGAAAAGAACCAAAAAGGAAGCAGCACTACAAATCACAATGTAAATATGTGTTTCCCCATTTTAATACAATATTTAGTTTTGACTGTCCAACTTCCCCAGAAGATTCAGTAGAAAAATAGAGAATTACAGACATGGCAAATAAAGATGGCCAAAGGAGAGTCACTAAAAGAAAAGCAAACTCAGGGGTTTTTTTTAGAAAACACATTTTCTAAAGTAAATTACACGCAGGAAATGTAAAGAAACACATATCACTTCTACTAAGTCTTTAGAGGACAAGAAGTTACAAGAAAAGAATCTGGAGATAGCTTGCTACTGTGTAGGCTTTAGATTTCTTTAATACTTTACTGAAAGAACTAATGTCCTGGGTTTTAATATTTTTTATTTTAATTATAATAATACTAGCCTGACTTCTATCCTTATTCATGCCTATGTGTGCTCATTAACTAAGTACAAATGTATGACGTATCAGACAGGAGAACTTGGCCCTTTTGGCCTCAGTTGTACAGTAAGTTCTGTTACAATGCCATCTTTTGCACACTTGCACTCCAACACACAGACAGACACACTCCAGCAATCTAGGCACACAGTGTCTGGATTTATAGCAATCCTCTTTGTCCTTATGACAGTACACGTGAAGATCTGTTCTGCAGAAAAGTTGGGTGGTTTTTTGGGGGAAGGGGGGAGGCTCTGGTTTATCTCTAAATGCTTTGTCTAAGATAGCCAGGGCAAATAGAAGACTAGAAAATCCATTGAAAATCCAGTCTCATTTTACACATGTGGATTGAAAGATATGAAAGCTAAGGACTAATGCCAAAATAAAATCATTCAATATGTAGATCTTAGTATCTGAAAAGGAAAGACAATATATACCAGCTTTTACTACTTTATGGCTTTGGTCAGTTTGGCTCAATCCTCTTCAGCAACCTTAAATGATACTGTTTGCTTTTAGTGAGGAGTTTAAAACTGAGATTTTTATCATTGATGTCAAGAGCCATAATGTTGTGTACATCTGTATTGGTGTGTTCTTTGAAAATGTGGGGCTTGGCTTTGTTTTTTTAAAGATGTCTTGATGAGGTGTTTGTAAACACTAAGCAGTGCTTGTCCTTGCCCTAATCTTAATTGACATTTGACCATTTGCTTTGCTGTCTTGCACAAGATCCATGTTGACAGTAAGCTGTCATAAACAGTTGATGATTGTTGGTGGAATTAATGGGCTGGGAAGAGAAGGCATGTCATAAATTTATTCTTCATTCTGAATTACAGGTTGATCAATGGTACTGCATTGTAGCTGTCCCTATTGATACGGGAAGCTTGGGATTCAATTTAATACTTCTTTCAATATTGTCACTACTACGTTTTTTTTTAAACAGGCTGGCACAGCTTTGTTTTCTCTATACTTTCTGATCGATTATGTCTGCTGCAGGATTAAGTTATGCTATTTGAAACAATTTAATGATTGAACTGAAAGGTTTTTATAGAAAACCATCCTTTTTTTTTTTCAAAAGGGAAATGGAAGAGATAGTGTATCTTACAATAAAATTTGCTGTATATACTAATGCCTCATAGACTTCCTATAGCCCTTTATAACATTACAAAGAACTGAGGACCCTTTGTTGACTTCATTTAGTTTTTCACTGGCAAGAGATCTGAGGGTGTTAGAGTCAAGTGACAATTGCATCTGTTCTAGAAGGCCAGTCTACAAAATAAGCCTCATTCTTCATGAGACAGAAGGTACAGAGCATAATGTTAACTGCCCAGACTGAAGCAGGTTTCTGTCTCTTGAACAATGCACAATGATATCTGTCCTGTATCTATCAGGAGCTGTATTACATACATCCATTTTCTTTTTTCATTTGAAGAGACTATGAAAAATCAGTGCTCCTAAGGCCTTCTCTCTGTAGTACACCTCTAGCTGTTTCCCAAGAAGACAAATGTCAGGAAAGAGATTTTTCAGTGTGCCCCAATTTGTGTTCATGGATGCACGTGCAGGGGTGCAGGAGGAGCTCAAGGGGAAGCTCACTGGAGCACAGTAGGCAGAGACATCACTCCTTAGAGGTCTAGAACCTTTCAGGTGCTTCTGGCAAAAAGCTGTCCAGGGACTATTGATGTCCTGTGCACATTAGTCTTTAAACAATCTTTTGGGCAAAAAACTCATCAGATTTCTCTGTTCCTGGAGGTTTTTTAAAAGTTTAAAAACAAAGCCATATGTTTTCAAAAGTTATATAGGATGTTCAAAGGTTCTGGCCTGTTTTAGATAGTTTACCGTGTCTTGGCTTACAGAAGAAGGATGTCACTTGAAATACATCAGTTCTTGAAAGTAGTATCTAAAGCTTAAAGTGGCCCAGCCTGCAGCCTATTTCATCTTAAAATTGTCCTTCACTACAGACCAGAAGAAAATGTTCTGGTTTTCACAAAGCTTTATCTCCTCTTAAGGAAAGATTCTCTGGTGTGTTTTATGATCTGCTTCCCTATTACCATTTGTGGGAAGAATGAATTAGCAGTACTGACTTGCAAATATTGATTGCATTCCATGGAGAAGTAATTAGTTCTGATTGCATTACACTAGGAGAACAGTTTATTGCACAAAATAGATGAGCTGCTGTCATGAAAGGTGTACTGCTACATACATAAAATAGCACTAATGCATATGGAAAAATGGGGTTTTGACACCTGTGAGTACTGTTTTTAAAGTAACATAAAAAATATTGTGCTTTACAATAAGAGTTATTTTTCCTGTTAACATTTTATACAGATTTTTTTTCTGCTTCCTAAGTTTGCTGTTGTTGGATTGAAACAGACTAGAGAGGATTGGTTCTTCTTGGCAGCTGCTGAGTACAGCTGATGCTTTCTCGGGGCCTGACTCTCATGTGGCTGCTCAAGTTTTGCAGTTTTGCAGTGAACACTTGGCCAGTTCATATTGGCACAAGTGAGAGCAGGGGCAAAACACCAGCTTTGAGGAGCTGGGCTTGCCCTTCATCCAGCTGATGCCATTGCTACCTCTGGCAGGTGCTCAGCCCCTGAGCTCAGCTGAGCGTTTTCACTTCCATGGCTAAAATGGTGGGAAGGAACATGCACAGCTTCCTTTCTCAGCCATAAGGGAACTTGGGAGGAAAGCAATGGCTCTGAGATTCTAGTCACCAGGGAGAGCATAGTGACACATTGCACTTTGCTTTGAACATGTAGATACAAATCCTAACCATGAAAATCTCTACCTTAACTTCCCCATGTCTGTATTAGATTTAGATTGCACCTGTGTTTTGGCCCAGTGATGAATCAACTTCAAAGTACTATCCTGAATTTTTCTTTGGGTCCATTTTAGAAGTCAGGTTTGAGTCTTAGAGACTGGTGGTGGCTCTCAAATATATTCACTTTCAAGATATTCCTTGTTCTAAACAAACCAAACAGAGAAGACAGCAGAGGGGATACATATACCCTCAGGTATTACCTGCTTTTTTCTGTCTCTGGGAATGCAGACACAAAAATTGTGATCCAGTGAAACAGTGGAATAACTGAGGGATTGCTAAGGAGGCAGGGAAAGAGAAAAATGCACCAGAGATTTGTTACAGTTTGCATGAAGGATCCCTAAATAGGCAGCTGAGAATAGCATGTTATCTCTGCCAAAATAATGAAAAACAGATTGCAAAATAAATTAATAACAAAGGGCAGCATCTGGACAAAAGTGGCTGCATAAACTTGTGATTTATTCCAAGGGGAACTATGACAAGACCATAGAACTGAACCAGAATATATTATAATTTTATGTTCCTGCTCTAATCCTTACCAGCCTGTCGAGTTCTTTTTTCCTTTTACACTGCTCAATTGGAGACAAAATAAATTGATGTGTGGATAAACTTAATCACAGTTTGTTAACCATGAACCAGTTAAATTAACTAAAAGGGAAGAAGCCATTCACAGATGGACACCCATCTTGCAAAAGAGTTTGTTGTGTGATCTGGAAAACCAGTCCAATAAGGAATCTGACTTCCACATTAGGTAAGTTGATGGAAATTCTAATAAAGAATCATTTCAGTAAAAGCAATGTTTGGGGAAAAGTAAAATCCTTTATGGAATGCAGCATTAAATCAGAAACAACTTCAGTTCTGTGACTAAAGATGGTTTGCTCAGTATGGTTTATAATGCCTTCAGAAGGTCCCTCACTGAATGTTTTTAAACATATTGTATTTTCGTGGGATAGATAAAATAGACTAAGAGTTTAGATTAGGGATTTAGATCCCTAGATTAAGAGTTTATTAAATGGCAATCATAATCTTTGAGGGAGGATAGAAATGGATGATAAATTTTTAAAATGGAGGAGATCATCAATGGCACCAATGCTTGATGGATGATGTTCAACACATCAAGCAGTCCTAGACTAAATAGTGAGATAGGATCATTTAGTACTACAAAATTATCCTGGATAGTGAAACTGATTGCAGAAGCTCACAATATTGAGAGGCTGGTGACCTCTTGGTAAAATAAAATAATTTTAAAAGAAACATCAATGATACATAGACCATGATGGATTCTAAATGTGCTATATGGTCTCAGAGAAAGGTCTTGAATCAATATGGGTTAGTCACAATTTAAAGGAATAATTGTCACAATCTAGAAGTTGTTAAGAAGCATCCAGATCCTACTCATCACAGCTAGCAGCCATTGCTCTAATAGCATACATTAAAAAATGGCATAAGCAGTTTTCATGACCCTAAACATGCAATTTAATTTAAAAAAAACCCAACTAATTAATTCAGAATATTCCAAGTATTGTCCCAAAACAGGTTTTTTCACCCAGTGTGCAAGAGGCCAATCCCCACACTAAGTTATATGATTTATTTACAGTTATTCACAGAAAGGGGTACTGGGTGCCAAGTCTACGAAGCCAGCATGACAACTATCAAAACTTTTCACTATTTATACATTTTAGCAAACAAAGGCATTAATGTTCATTGGCTTCAATTTACCTATTTCTCTTATTTGTTACAATTCTATTTTATTCTATCTTCTATTGGTTAAATTATTCCCTCTCTTCTTATGCTAATTAAGGAGCATGGTTGGTCTTCCTCTTCTTTTGGGTTGGTGGGTTTCTTGGGTCAGTGGTCTGTGAATCAGCAGTGACAACCCTCCATGTCAGAATACTGAATATAGTAAAGATTCTAGAGCAGATGAGCATTAAATAGAATTTTTGATACTCACTGTATGTCATCCTGAAAAAATAAGAGCTTTGTTTTGGAAGAAATATTTCATGGAGTATGATAATTAACACATTTTCAACTGGACAGAATCCTTCCATTTGCTTTCAGAATAAAAAAATTCAAGGTTTTTTTCAATGGGGAGAAATAAAACCAAAACCTACACAAAAATTGCTGCTGCCCCAAATTCCCTCTCTATTTCCATTTTCCTTGCAAAGGATTAAGCTTCTCCAATTTTTTTTTCAGTTCTAATAAGAATCTGGATTAAATGAGATTGCATCAATTAATATCAGAGAGAATAGTACTAAAATTCAGGGGCAGACCCTCAGCAAGAAACAAGTAGCACTGAACTCTGAGAGGCTGTGCTAATTTAAAGCAATTCAATCCATTCCCTGTCATCAGAGGAAGTGAATACTAACTTATAATTAACATAACTAAATATGAATATACATGTCAAAATTTGGAAATCAAATTAAAAAAAACTTCCATATGTTGCATGGCTATTCCAGTGCTCACTTCAAAGAAATGTTGCCAAAGATTAATTATACAAAAAAATAAAACTGAACTTTAAGGGGCTGGAGATTTTACAATTGTATTAAGGTAAGCAGTTACCAGTGCTTTTAAAAGCCTTATCCCTTTCTCATCATTTGAAAAAGAGTTTTAAGGGAGCTAAGCTCATATTCATACCTGTTCCCAGCTGGAACATGAACTCACTATGAATACTGAGCTACAGTATACTCCACAATAGACCATGGTCATAACAAGTTACCATGACACAAATGCTGAGCAAAAATGTCTCCTAACCATGCTGTCATCATACAAAAATCAATCCTGCTTGCCAAACTTGTGTAAGACTCTCCCACTCAATTCCCCACACACACGTAGACATATATCTGCCTTGATAATCTCGTAAGTGATTCAAAATTTCCACTGCACTCCTGGAGGCTCTTTTTTTATCTGCCAATTTCTACCTTTGCATTTATTCACAACTAATTTTTCCTTTCTTATCTATTGGTACTGGAACGAAACATGAAAAGGTTATTTGCTTTTGGAAGTTTCTCCATCAAAGATACAAAATATTTCTGTCAATGAACAGTAGTTTTTCCTTCTCATTATACTGGCATCCAAATTCCCTGAGGATAACTCAAGAAACAGGAGCTGTTATCTTCATAAATGTTCCAGTGTGTCAATCCCCTGTAAAGAACATTCTAGAAAAACAACTGACTGGGTGTAACTAGTAAATAGGAAATGTAAATTTCATGTAATTTACATGGTAAATTAAGCAAAAAAGTGCGCTAGAACTAAATTGCTGAAGTGGCTAGAATATTGATGAAATCATGTAACTGGTTTTTGCTGCTTCTTTGATGAGACATGATAGTTCTTCAGGGCTTAACGGGGCAGATAAGCTGTGTAATACAGACACAAAGACTGTGCCTGAACAAAAATGCTTGGGAAATTTCTGTGGTGGCTGGTTGTTGATTGGTTTCTCTTGTCTAGTCTGGAAACACAAGATATTTTCTACTTCAGCTAGATTCAGATCAAAATAATTTTCTTTTTGACCTTTCTCTCAATGTCTGCTTTTCACAACCTGCCTCTGTTGGACATATTAAACAAGACTTTTGGGGTACTCAAAAATGGCTTTTCAAGGTACAACCTCCTGTCTTAGTAAGTCCTAGAGATCCAGTGATACCTTCAGAAAGTTTCAAGGTAGAAAATGGTACTCAGTTTATGAATGTGGCCTTCTCTGTCACAAGCTTGAAAAAGAGAAGAGGCAATGAAAGGATAAGGATCGGGAAGAAGTATCCAACTTCCTTTGTCAGCTACATTCAGTCAAGTCCGGATGCAGCAAAGAATTTTACTCTTTTCAAATTATTCTTGGAGCCTGCAAATTGCAAAGTGCTGAAGAATGAAACAATCTAAGTGTCAGCCATTCACAAGTCATCTGATTTTCTGGACGAGAGTTTGGAATTACCAGATGATGAGTGCACACACAATCCTCTTTATGAGATTTGGTAAGGCTGTTATGCTTTTCCTTGCCCCAACTTGGATCTACAGCAAACCTAATGAGGTCAGTGCCACGCAGATGTAAAATCAAGTCTTTCTGTTTTCATGGTGTGATCCAGTGAAATCTGTTCAGAAAAGCAGCACACCAGAATGTACAATGGCTTAAATGAGAAAAAACCTGTTGATGTTGTGCTGATTTACCCTACCAAACTTTACAGGGCCAAGGTCTAAAATTTATTAGGCTGGCTCTGAAAAACTAGAAAAATGACACGTGGCAGCTTCCCTGACAAACCTCTTGAGTAGATCACTCTTCAACAGTGCAAATTCAGACGAATTAGGAACAGAGCATGCACACACACTTTGAATGCTTTTCAGCTATGTCAGCCTTACCTTTGTTCTCACCTGGTGCTTGTAATAATCTATACAATAAAGGGATTATTAACTACCACAGTCACACTGTTTCTGAAAAGCAAGGCTCCTCTGTCCCTACCTTTTCTACAAGGATAACAACATCACTCCAGCAAACAGAATGGTTTGAGCAAGAGAGCACGATTTTAAACAAATTCCTGATGCACTGTATTACTCTCTGCAACAGATGGATGAGAAATCATTTTACTGAACATAATTTATTTCACAAACTCAAGGGTATAAGCAATCGTCTTGTACCTCTTCAGCTGTGAGGTTCAACTCTATATGGATAATGAGATATATATCTATATAGATATATTATTTTTGTGGGGAAGAGGCTTGATTAGAAATTAGAAAATTTACCTGTGAATTGAATAGATACATGATGCTTACCCTTAAGGTAGTGGACTGAAATCCAAAACACAGCTTTTAAATACTAGCAGTACAGATACATTATAACACAGAATACTTGTTAGGTTTTGTTGTCACCTAAGTCTGGGTAGAAAGAAAAAAATGACAGATGCAGATGTTATTTTGCAGATCTTTTCTGCAGGCATTTGAAGAAGAAAAGACTTTATTAAATGGGATAGAGATGTAAGTATTTTTATTGTAAACTGAGGCTGAATCTGATAGATTTCGAGCTTCATGTCTACTGATATACACAAAAAAGTGACTCATATTTTCAGTGTTAATGCTGCAACCTGTAACCTGACTACTTAGCAAACATGATAGTCATGATAGAAAAAAGATTACATACACCTCATTTACCACTTCCCTTGTCTATATAGGGCTTATCAAGAGGTCTAGTGAAGAGGTGAGCTCTATGGTGAATTAAGTTATGCCATTATTGCACACAAAAGGTCCCCTGAAACAGAGAGTGTCCTTGGACATGCAGGAACTGGGTCCTACCTTCTGTCTGGAAAGAGTGGGATAATCCTAGTTAAGTAGCTATTGTCTCTTTTAAACTAAAATAGTGATTTGCATAAAAAAAGGAAATGGCAAGTGGCTTCTCACTTCTTGTCCAGACAAAAAGATTCTTAAATCAAGCTACTCTTTTTAATGTAGAAAAAGTGTCTGCTGACTCCAATCACTAAAGTTTAAGTTTGTACTTTTCAAGATAAAGATACTCCAATTTGCTCTACATGAGTTCAGGTGATAAAAAAGCATGTTTTCTGACAAGCATTCTTGTTAAGAAACTCCATGCTGCTTTCCACATTTCTGATGAACCCCACAGGACTGTGGATTTCTGTTCTGGGTCACTTTCTGGGGAAAACGAACTAAATCATGTTTTCCTCTTCCTCAAGTAGCCTTGGAAACAGTCTTTCTCTGCTCCCTTTTCCTATATTGAGTACAGGAATACTAGTACTAAGCTGACTTTCAGAGAGATATAGGAGCAAAAATGTGACTGCAAGGGGTCAGGTACTGTCCTAAGGAGGTAAATATGTAATCGGTTTGGATTTTAGCTGATTAAAGACTACACTTCATCTTGGAAAAAATAGTCTTACTGAACTTTACAAGTGAGGCTTCAAACTGAAATCAGCACTTGTTTCTCCACTGCCCATTTAAATGGATCCCTTTTCTACCTTGCCCTAGGTCAGTGTCACCAGTAACTTGTCCTTACTGTGACTTCATCTCACACACGAATAAGTTTCCACTTGCAGTATCACTAGCAGTGCAATGGCAGCAGCAGAGAGCTCACAGACTGCTCAGCTCTCTAGATAAGATGAGTGAATACTGATGTGGTTGGGCTGTGCATAACTTTATGCTGGCATAACTCCAAGCTGTACCAAACCAGCTGCTTTTAAGCCATGCTGGGCATATGCTCACTAGCTATAGCCTGTGACAGAAGTTGAAGATTAGCAAAAGGCAAATTCCATATTGATTTACATCCTATGCGGTGCCACCAACAAGAAGAAATTGTCCTGTATTGTTTAATTTGAGTCACTGAACATAAGTAGAATGGACATGTTTGGGAATGAATGGAAATATGTTTTGTTCTCCTGCCACTTTTTTAATTGGCAATTTGTGATATAAGTCATAAGAATAATGATGAATGTGATTCTTTCCCCACATTCAATTTTCTTAGCCAATAGCTAGGGAAATAATAAACCAAATTCTACTTCAAGTTACACTTGGTGTTATCTCATTAGGTTGAGTTATATTAAAGAACAAGTTCCTACAAAGCAGCCACTCTGTAAGCTAAAGGTTGTTGGGGTTTTTTTCTCCAGGTGTTGTATTTTGGAAGTAATTACTGCAGGTCGGAAATTTCTAGAACAAATGAACTATTCAATTCTGTTCTTATTAATTTGCACCCTCTTTTCTATTTTTCTAAATATAGCACAAAATCACCTTCAATTTCCATTATTTTTCTTTCTCTCCATGCTCCTACTATGACTTTTCATTTCTCTTTCCCATTCTGCCTCTCCATCAATCCTGCCTTCACTGTTTCTCTCTTCAGATTCTGCTACCCAACCTGCTGTGCCATTGTAGCTTGTGCCCTTTTCTCAAACGGGAGAAGAGAGAAATTTCCAAGTGTGGGATTCATTTCATCCAGCTTCAGGTACTGAGGGGCTGAGCTTGCAGATGATACTTTCAGAAACCTATTTTTCATCCAGAAAATAGAAGACAAATGAGCACTTCTAATGAGTGGTTTCTCCTATCATTAAAAAGACATCCAGTGAATTGCCTTCTGCACAATGCTACTACTAGCTAATCTGTGGGTAAATATAGCTGAGACGAATTCTCAAGCTGCCCAAGTTTGACACTGAGAAGCTCTTGTTGCTGTGCATGGCTCTAAGGCAAAAAAGAGAGACAGAAGCAGGTCTCTTGCTGACAGTTGATTGATTGCTGAGCACCAAACAGTAAGAACTTTGAAGAAACAGATGAGTCAGTTTAAAATTCCCCGAATTAAACAAAACTGGAAAGGTGTAAACAGCATTTAATTTCTACCCATAATCAAGGGGAAAACATCTAAAAGGGAGAAAATCGAGACTTAACTGCATTTTTAACAACAGGTCAATCTGGAATACTCAGTTAACTCAGTCAGTAATAACTGTGAAAGATATTAGAAAGCTTCTGCATTTTAACCCTTCATACATAACTGAAATTGGAGAAAAATTGGAAAAAGAAGAAGAGTCAAAACTCCAAGACACTGAATCCCTTGGGAGAGATTGGACTGGTGATAATCACAACTGAGAATTCTCTTGTACACAACTGGATCCCAAAGGAAGACCATTTGGCAAAGCAGTTCAAATTGGTGAAACAAAGGCATCAACCCTGTTCCAGAATGACACTTGAGAAGGGTATATATGGTAAGCATAACAGAGCATTCAAACTGTTGCAAGAGCTGATAGGGCACAAAGTGCTTACCATCTGTCCTTGGTACTATTCAGTAGGTAGTATCATCTAGATATTTAGTATATGGTTGGGGTAAAGACTCTTTGAAAGGAACTTTAAAACATTTACAAGGGAAAAACCTTCAGAATATTATTTTTCTCCACCTTCTTTCCAAAGCCAAACAGATGGTGAAGCAAAATATTTTGCCAAACACTCTGGTGAAGTAGCCTGATACATCACAACTGATCTTCCCCTTCTCCCCATGCAATCTTCCACCAGATCCTGAACAACAAAATGCCAAAACCAGCCTCTCTAGCTAACAGCCAACTTGAGGACACTATTCATAGTTGGATGTATATATTTTATATCTCAAATAAATTGTCTTGGGGCAATGGAACAGATGCACTGAGTTTTTATTGAAGTTTTTCCTTCAAAGGGAGAACATAAAGCAAGAATTAACAGTATGCTCTACATTTAAGGTCTTTTGGCTTTAGTATTCTGCTGCCTTGACTAAGAGGCTGCACAAGTTAGAACTCAGGGCCCAAAGCTAAAATTCAAACAGAATTGTGTGCTGCCAACCACCGTGAGAAGTTCAAATGATGTGAGGGTGGCACTCGCAGGTTTTGTGAACCTGCTATCACAACGAGGCCTGAGACCCCTCCTGAACTCTTGCGTCCTCAGCACAGGAAGGACATTGTCCTGTTGGAGCAAGCCCGGAGAAGGCGACAAAGATCATTAGAGGGATAGAGCACATCTCCCATGAGGAAAGGCTGAGAGTTGGGTTTGTTCAGCTGGGAAAAGAGAAGGCTTAGGGATGACTTAACTACAAGTGAAGCTGGTAGCACTTCTATGAAAGCATTTTTAAGGACAGACAGAGAAGGAGGGGGAAAAGACTGAGAAACAGCAAAGGGAACACTAAGGTGAGAGGAGGAGAAAGTGTTTCATACCAGAAGAGGTATTGCCATGCAGCCCATGGGTTACTTGTACCCAGAGCAGGTAGTTATTCCTGAAGGAACGGTGTCCCATGGAGAACCCATCCTGGAGCACAGGAAAGTGTGAGAAGAAAGAAACGGCAGAGAGAAACTGGTACGTACTGGCTAACCTACACTCCAACTTTCATATAGCTTGTCTGAAGAAACAGAATGTAATATGCAGTAGTAACAAGGAGGGAGAAACAGAGCCTGGAGTGAAGTTGAGCCTGAGAGAGGGCAGAGGACATTGTTTTCCCAATGTGTTTTAATGTCTGTCTTTTTGTTTCACACAACTTAATCAGTAGTTTAATATTTTGTTTAATCATTAATAAATTAAGTTAAATTTCTCAAGCTGAGTCTGTTTTTCCCGTAACAGTAATGGATAAGTGATCTCCCTGTCTTTGAGTGCATCTTGGTACTTGAGTGCTAGAAGTGTAGAGTGGCAGACGAGTTTGAGTTTGTCTAGTTTGGAGAAAAAGAGGCTGAGGGGTGACCTCAGTGCTCTCTACGGCTTCCTGAGGAGGGAAAGTGGAGAGGGAGGTGCTGAGCTTTTCTTCCTGGTATTCAGTGACAGGACACATGGGAATGGCTCAAAGCTGCATCAGGAAAGGTTCAGAATTTGACATTAGGAAACAATTCTTTTCAGAGGGGATGGTCAAAGACTGGAACAGGCTTCCTAGAGAGGTTGTCAATATCCCAAGCCTGTCAGTGTATAAGAGACATTTGGACAATGCCCTTTTAGTATGCCTTAACTTTTGATCAGCCCTGACATGGTCAGTCATCTGGACTAGATGATGATTGTAGGTACCATCCAGCTGAACTTATTTCATTCCATTCTCTTTCATTTTCTCCCCCTTGTCCTGCTGGGGGTGGGGAGGAGTCAATGAGTGAGTGGCTGGGTGGGAGTTTGTCTTCCAACCAGGACCAATCCACCACAACCTTCAAATATTCTGAGATTACAAAGGGTTTCATGTCGTTTTTTCTTTGGCAGGTTGATTGCTTTTTTTTTTTCTCAGCAGCTTATTCAGAGCTTTTCTAGAGATGTTCTTCCTGGTTTTCCATTTTTACTATCTGATAATCATCCAGTTCAGGTATAACAGTGGATGGTCTCTTCAGAACAAAATGCAACTAAGAAGTACCTTAGGGGCTGTTGGAAATGTCATAAGAAGAAACCTCTGCCAGGAAGGAATCCAACATTATCATTTCCAGAAAGTCATATTGGACACACTGCTATAGCCAGAGGTCTTCCAATGAGCTGTGATAAAAGAACACCCTCCAGATATTTTGTTTGAAGCTTCCCCCCAGATATTAAGCTATTGGCAAGACTCAGTCTCATGTGGGTTCTACCTCTCTCTCATATACACATTGTTATATAATTTTTCTATTTTCTCCTCAGTTACTGTGCCTCTTGATTTCTGAGACAAGGCGATGGGCATTTCTGTAAAGTTCTCATCAAGAGAAGCAGTCTTCTCGTTTCACTAAGAGCAAATATCTGCAAAAGCCATTTTTTTAAAACTAATTTTCTGTAGACCTTACACAGTGATAAATGTTAGCAAGTTGGGTGCTTATACTGACAACTTGATTATCTGAATAAAACTATGCTGGCAGACGAGACGAACTCCCTCACTGTCAGAGTGTAACACATTTTTAAATTGCTTACACCTAATAGCAGTTAATGCTGATCTTTGAACTGATATTTTCTAGTCATGATCAATTCCCTATTCATCTAATATGTATTAGTCCTGACTGCATGGAAAAATCAATCATCTTTAACTGTTAAGCTGAGATCTAGGCAACAACAAACAGAGAAATCATATCCTTTATCCTTCAAAACAGCTAGACCTAAGATAAGTGAAGAAAGCATGTTAACCATATCCATAGAGCCAGCCCTCTTGCAAACACTGTTTCCTGCCATATCAGAACACCATCTTTGCCTAGGACCACACATTTGCTTTTTTATAGTCTCCCCTTAAGTATTCATGCACTGTGCTCTGTCACCTGGGACACAGTCACCACTGACCTCCTGACCTCCTGCCACCACAAATCCAGCTGCCTCCAGTTCTGCTGTGTTTGTTACAGATGTGTGATCAGTCTGGGAAAACAGTCTTATGTTCTTCATCTTTGAGTCTCCCTTGCTGTTCGTTCTGTGATCACTGCAGAGTATACATGTATGGTTCTGAGGAGTGCTGCATGCTGTACACTTAAAAGTGAATAAAAGCTTTGCTAACTCGGTGCATTAATTGAATTAACTTTTACTGCAGTAAATAAGGAGCAGGATCTTTTGCATCTGCACAGTGAAAGACTTCGAACCACACCTAAAATAAAGAGAGGAAAAAAAGCAAGACTAATCAGATTCCAGTTTCATTCCCCAGTCAAATTTATCCTTGTCATTTCCCTACCTTGTGCAGTGTTCACTGTGACCTGTGAAAGTCTGGGGCAAATAAGCCAAATTTCTATTTCACAGAGGCACTATAGAAATATGGAGCCAGGCAAAGAAAAAGCAAGATGCAAGCAGCAGAATTAGAAGTACAAAGCATAGCATGAAGGATATCTTTTATAAATTTTAGTAAAGCACTTTCCCAGGAATCTTGATCTCACTAGGAACAAAACCAGACATAGTAAATAGTTTTCTTTTGCAAACTTTTTGCATATTTCTGGTTTAGAGGCAGTTGAAAAATAGTCAGGTAAATAAAGTATAGTGGTTTTTATGCACTTGACTTTTTTATTAAAAAGTGTGACATGCCATTAGTTTTAACATTTCCAAGGGTTGAATAGTAGCTGTGCAGGTGGTGGAAAAGTAATTGATAAGCAATTTTGAAGTCCAGAAAACTAGAGAAAGTTTTAAAATCTCAATTGGAACGTGAAACAATGATGAAACATGAAACCAAGATCTGAGTTGTCTACCTGTAGAAGAGATTTTTGAATGTGGACCAGTATCAGGAAAAAAATACAACATTATGTACTGGTTGCATAATGATGTCACATCAGAGCAGAAGAAAATTGGTAATTATGGGCTGTGATGGTAGTTATACATTGGATTCATTTACTTGGGGACCTAGGGATTTCCTTAAGCTGTGTCCAGCTGTCTTTACAGATGTACAACAGACTGAACTGGAGCTGGTGGCTGAGTGCAGGAAGTATTGCTGACATTCTTCATCTTGCACGAGTTTAAGACTTGGAGGTCACTAGTCCTAATGTTTCATGAGATCCTTAAAGCTAGAAAAGTTGGGGGGGGTGGGGTTCACCCACTCTCTCTATACAGATATTGATGAACAAAACTTTCCATTCCAACCAGCAGGTCAGGCTCTGCTCAATTCCCAGAGCTGCATTGTTTGGCCTCTAGGTCCCTCTTTAGAAGTGTATAAAGTTTTTGCTTGCTTAATAAGCCTTGATTTAAGAAATCACAGAGAAAAGATACTGGTTTTCTTCATCATTATTGGCTCTCCTGACATCCAACACCATTCCCATCTCATTTTTCATAGGATTTTTGGGGAGCTCCAAGAAAAGACAAATCTGAGCACAGATGAGGAAAAAATGTAATAGAGTTTAAATCCTCCTCCAAGCACTTTCCATGGATCATCAGCTGCAATTAGGCTGAAGGTCAGTAACAGATTTGATACTCCCTAGTGACCAATTTATACCAGGCAGATGACAGTACAATTTCTAAGTTTTATCACATTAAATCTCCATTTTCATAAGCATACCTAAATATAGAAATTGGATGAGGTAAAAATACTACAGAAACAAGGGTTATGAATGAAAGTAAAAGGGCTGCCAACACTTTAGTTAGCTCCACAGCAAGAGATTCAACTATAACATTGCCCTGGATGACTGACCTGTTTGCTCTGAGGGATCAGCTCACTGAGAAATGTAACATTTTCATATAGTTTTTCCGCTAAGTCATGAAGATGAAACTGAAGAATGTTGAAACCAGCCAATTTTTTACACCTTGGCAAACCAATCCAAAGCTACCTTACAGAACAGAGAATATAGCAGTGCAGAGGACTAAGGATTCGTCTGAATGAACAGGTCATGCTGGCAAACATCTAGGAGAGACCCATTGGATCGGTAATTCAGCACTGCCAGTGTAATAAGTCCCTAGATCAAACAGTGTGGATCATAGAAATAATATTTTCATGCATCTTTCTGTGTTTATATGCTTCAATGATCCAGAATTTAATGGTAAATCAACAAAGTTTGGTTTGTTTTTTTTTTTCCAACTTATGTGGCTTTTAAATTACATGGCAGAACTACTTGCAAAACGCTGTGGTCATGAAGGCCAGGTTTTTGTACCTGTGGAGTGAAAATTAGGTAGATTTCATAGGAATTTACTTCCCCACGAAGTACATTGCAGCTGTAGATAGCCCTGGGGACAGGTGTTTTGTGAAGCTGAGTTTTGGCCTTATGTGCAAAACATGACATAAATTTCACAGAGTTTTTTAATCTGTATTCTTTACGATACGGGGTAAGAAATTGCTGACTTGCAAGTTCTAAATAAAAACTGCTTTTATATCAAGCAATTATCAAGCCCCTAAGTATAATAGATGCTTACTCAGAGTAGTGTTTTCAAGTGCTACAATAAGGTAAAGGAAAAATTAAAATGATGAAACTTTTTAATTTACGCTCCAATCAAATAATGATGTCTTGTAGCCATGACAAACTACTCTGTGAATGACATCATTCAATCTAGGTCAGCAACACTAGTATTAGATGCTGTGGGATTTTTTTCTAAGCTTTGCCACTGACTCACTTCATGTGCCTGCAGATGTTTCCTCTTAGCTGTCTTTTGGGTAATTATAAAGTGAAAGTACTGTCATTTATTTAATTTTTAGCTCTACAGAGGAGCAACAGATCAGAAAGGTTTTGCTAGAATTATTTTTCCACTTCAGTAGTTGTGAATCATAAATAATGGAACATGAAATATGAAGTGGAGAACAGGAGTACAGGTTGAGGAGATTTAATAACACTTTTGTACAAAGTGAATTTATTTCCCTTCCCCAGTACCCCTTCCTTCCCTATGTACAAGGAAGTACAGAAGGAACAGTCCTGAAGACCCTCCAATTAACTCTGTGCTAACTACTAGAGAAAGACTTGAGTCAAGCTTCAATATGTGGTCATTTGATTTGGGGAAACTTTCTTTTAAGATTAAATGTACATTCTTTGGCTAGCAAGTTGAGTATAAGGGATCCATGAAATGAGTGCAAAAGAAAGGTCATTTAAAACTATACTGAGTGATATCTTAATTTAAAATTGGGCAGTATTCACATCAAAGAATCTGATTTTTGTGTAAGTAATAAATCAATAATCTAAAAAGACAATGCAATTCCCAGGGAAAATTCTGTACCAAAGTTTTCCAGAGGTCACAATAGGAAAAACAACAGCTACACCTTGGCTGTGCATTCCTTGCATCTCACCATCTCTCTGCATCCATAAGGGAAACTAAAGCCTATTTATGGCATGTAAGACAACACAACCAAACACTGAGCTACAGCAAATCAGAGTGCATCCACTGATTTAATGATGCTATCTTAATTAGGCAGGCTAATATATTGAAATTTAAGATTCTTTTAATTGCTTTGGGAGCCAGCACAATAAACATGTCACTTTCCTCTCAAGAGTCTTCCAAAAGCAGAGAGAAAATAGCTGCTCTTTATTTTCATGCACTCCATATATTTTCTATTACAAAGATTTTTCTTGAAGTATTGTGCTTTCATCTATCCCAGAAGTATTAATGAAGCAATTGGGACTGTAACGGGAACAACTTACAGCTTTTTCTTCATGTTTATCCATCTAAAAGGCAACACTAGTAGTACTAGTAGTAATATAAAGGCTTACTTCCTATTTATTTATTGTGTGTGTTTATTTTATCCCTCTTTGTTTACATTATGGTTATTTACATTACCTGTTTTGTATTATTCATTTATATTTACATTAATATTTTATTTATATTCCTTGATGTCATAGCTACAGGGGCTGGGACTGGTTTATCACTATGAGGGTATAACCAAAACTGTGTATTCTATAACCCCTGTGTCATTCCTGATGGGCTGCTAATAATAAATCATTTGGTAACAAGGCTGTTAACATTGTCTAATCAAGCCCTTTATACGGTCTGAGCTTCTACTGATTCCTCAAATTACTGGCAGGGAAAAAATACTGAGGGTTTTGTTAAAATTTTAGATCACTTGCATATATGTTATTGTTAGTATTGTTTACAGGAAACTGAATCACTAATTTCCCAGAAATTTTATACAGAACACAGTTGCCTGGAGCAGCAGTTTCCTTTTGCAGGTATGATGAGTGGCCTGATGAGTAAATGGATAAATGGATTTGATCACCTGTAGAGCTATCACTGAATTTTTCAAAACAAAGTAAAAAGTTGGAATTTCAAGAATGGAAACTTGGAATTTCTTCCATTAAAAAGAAATCAAAAGAAAGATATTTAAGCACAGATAAATAGTCAAGCTCAGAACACAGACATCACCAATATTGTGAGTCTAATAAAAGCTGTCAATCTACTGCTAATGGGTTGCTCCAAAACCAGCAGCTCTGGCTGAAGCCCCAGAAACCCTGAGGCAAAGTGAACCTTACAGTCTTCAAATCAAGATTCTGAACTGGTCAAGGGTGGGAGGGGGCAGTTCCCACCTTGCCAAAGGTGGCCAACCCGGCCAGCCCTCTTCTGAGGACACTTCAGGTCTGACACCAGTCAGATGTTGCTGCAGAAGTGTTGCAAATAGGCAGCTGTGCACCACAGGTACACACAAAGGCACCAAGAGTGGGGAGAGAGGTCTGTCTGCCAGAAACTGGTTTTTTCCCCACAGCTTGCTAGCAAAAGCCTAATCATTGTACAAGTCAAGAGAGAAGTAACATTGCTAAGCACAGAGGCATTCAGGCACCTCACCTGGCAGTATCAGATAGTTCTGGTAATGTCTCACCTACAAAGCATCCTTTTACCACAGCTTATTTCCTAAGGGGAATAAATCATCTTGCCAGTTCCACGTCTGAAAATCCCAGGAACTAGCAGGCTGCTTTCCAAAGTCTGCACCCAAGTTTCCAAATCCCATGCTCTCTGTAGAAATACCTATTTCTTCCTATGACTAAAAGACAAAGACAAATTCCTCAGGCAGAAAAATAGAAGAGATAGTTCAGATGCAGTAGGAAGAAGAGTGTTCACTGAGATGTTAACAGGATGTCCTTTCGTGTCCCCACTTGACCTGAAGCAGCAGCTAGAGGAGGCATGGAGCAGCTGAATAGCTAGATGAAAAAGTTGTTAAAGGGTGACTCCAACTTAAGAAAAGAACATCTGTACCCTGGGGAGAGAGGAGTCAGGAAAGGATCAGTTTTGCAAATGTTTGGTTACATATTAAAGTGTACTTTCTCAAGAGGCACTTTTAGGTCAGTTCTGTTGAGCAAAGGTATAGAAAAACTTCTGTAGTCACCCATCTGAAAAATAAGTAACCCCTGTCTTATTGCTCTGCAATTGAAGAGTGCAGAGAGTCGCCAAAAGGACCTTACCCCCCTCACTTGGCTGGATGGTACACAAACATGTGCCTCACAACCGAACCTGGATTATTAGATGTCAAAGAGAAGTGGGTACCACAATCCTTGGACTCTGCAGTGCAGGCATCTGGGCCATTCATCTCTCCATCTTCATCATGAGAAACAGACGAATCTTCTCTTTGGTCGTTAATTCATAGGGAAAGTCTAAGAATCATTGCCATGTGTCTGATTTTATTACTCCAAGCAAGTTCCTCCTATGTGCCTTTCCCTATAGGTTCTAGTCTATAGATGTAAAATTCCCAATGAATTTAATTAAAAATTCACTTTTGTGAAGTAGAGTGACTGCATAAACACATTGAAAAGAATTTTCTCAGTTGTCTTTCAGAGGTAGAGACACAATTTTCCTTCTGTTTTCTAAACAACCCTCTTTCAAAGATCATTAACAGGTAAGTAGTCTTTGTGAATAGAACTACCAAGCACTGCCTTGCCTTTAAGGTGCTTAATTCAAATTATAAGGGTTCAAACTTATCCAAACTATAAGAGGGCACTCATTGTCCTTCATGTGTTGACACCAGCAGTGACTGTTGAATTCAAACAGTATAATAGAAACATCAATAACCATCCAGTCCTTTGCTGTCACCAATAATGCAAGTCTGATCCCTCTGCTAGTGAAGTCCTGTCATAATGATGAGTCTGAAAATGAAGAGGCCAAAATATCCATGACTTAGCTAAGGTGGCAAGATCTGACTTTGTTGTGGTAGATGGCTACTTGAAAAACTGTAGATAATGCAGAGATGTTCAAAGGGTGGAAACTCTTCTAGACACAAGTGTAGCACTATCAACTCACGATATTGCCTGTTAGTGTGCCATACTGGCACAGTGGGTCCTGGTGTCTAGGTCAAGGGGACAGTCACCAGGAGAGTGCCTGGGTATGCAAGGATTTTTCGTGCACATGGTTCATTCTATGCTCCTTAGTAAATTTGAAGCCTGAGGCAACTTTGCAGCTTCACCCTAATGGCTATGCTCAGCAATGATCACACTATGACAGTCTCCAGCACAACCTAAATCCACCTTCTTCAAACAGAATCTCTATGAGAGGGCGAGCAGTCTAAAAGTTGCTTGCTGTTCCCTCTGTCTGGAAGGATTGCTCTCAGCTTTTCCTTGTAGAGAGAATAAAAAGGGTTTTTTTATAGAAGAGATGAGCATGAAGAAAGAGGCTTGAAGATAAGCAATGGACAGTTGCTCTAATACATCAAGTCTGAATCAGTGCTACACTTTCATTATGTTTGGTATCACACCACACTATAATGTACTGACTCCCTTCCAGCCTGAATAACTATTCTGGTGGAGAACCAAGGCTATTTTGACCCTTGGATTTAAAAAGCAAATACTTCTGCTCTTTCCAAAATAACTGATCATTAATAATTAACTTTGGAATCACTACTATGAATGAATAGAAATATTTGAAATATCCATAAAGTTTGAAATTGAAAAAAAAACTAACCAGCAAACAAACAAAACAACTAACCAAACAAGACCAACAAAAATTCAAACCACAAAACTGATTCCATTGCAATTTGCATTTCATCTTAGCAGGTACAGCACTGTTGGTGAATACACCACACAAATATGCCATGGTACCAGTAGCACAGTTACTAGATTATATAACCCGTTCCTTAGCTGACTGACTGAATCTGTAGAGGCATTTTCAAATATTTATAAAGGAAGAAAAAAACCCACAAAACACCTTTTCTTTCTCACATCCATCAGTCCTCAGGATACTTCAATTATATTTGCCTTTACCTTTTCATTTGGTAGTTTGCCCCTTATTCCCTCATGCGAAACCAATTTATGTAGCTACCTTGGTCCATATGAAGAATGACCAAACCATAAGGCCATCAGCATATTCTGCTTAAAAAAAGGACATATATGTCTTTACCTGTGTTTCCCATTGTTGGGGGTTATTTTGCCTACAGTTCCTACCTTGTGCCCACACTATGCTACTTTTCCAATGATGCACTGAGGTAACAGTTCTTTAGAGAGTGGTTAGAAAAAGAGCAAAGACTGCATAGTTGAGCATCGTTACCCTGATGCAAAAATGGAAACACAGCTGTCTTTCTCTCATCAGCAGTCCCACCAAGAGGTGATCTATATGAGCACTCTATGTTCCTGAGAATGAGCTGAAATTATGGCAAAGTCCATTTTCTTTTCATTACACTTTACAAACTCCATCTGGAGAAGCTACACTACTTGATTGGACTGACAGTAAAAATTTTTCTTCTGGGGTCCTATTATATTTAACACAACTATGATTAACAGCATCAATGAATTGGTAGGCCATTTTTCACCACCCTAGGGGGGGTTTTGTAAGCCTTGAGGATGCTAAGTGAAGCACGCTGGCTGAATTCCTACCTGAAATACCATTTCCTTTCTTTCCTCTTCTGTACCTCATTGCAAATTGAATACCAGCCCAGTGGTTTGTCAGGGTACACTGTCCTGACATAAGGGGCATTGAATTTCATTTACTTTCCACATTGAGAGCACTGTGACAGAGAGCTTACCATCTTGTCTTTCTAAAAATGTCTGCAAAAATCACGTCAGTGTGTTGCTATTTTTATTATGATTTTGTCTGGTTACAGATAAGTTTTTCTTCCTCTTCCAGAAGCAGGGGAAGGGAGGGACATTTATAATGCCTCTTTACTCTCAGGTTTTGCTAAGGTCAGCAGCCTTACTATAAGGACTGATGTATCTCTTAGTTAAATCAATGGATGTGCTCCCATTTCTATTGCCTGTTATAGAGGCAGGCTAGGGTCACATTTAAAGGTGATGAAGACGTGTATTCTGCTTCCACCTCATCAACATACCCCAGCTTGAAGAATATTAAACTTGTTTGAATGGCAATGGATTTCAACTAAGTGTATTACTACTTACTGGCTCAGGCTTCTCTGAACAGCCACAGAGCTACTCTCTCTTTCACTATTTTGGTGTGAAACACACAGTGGAATTTCATAGCCCCAGGCACCTGCAGAAGGCAGGTTTTAAGTTTGCATGTCCTAAACCTTCCCTAGAGTTCCCAGTAGTGATAATACAACTACCCTGTAACAGATACTGGTGTGAAATCTGTACAAGAGAAATTAAAAAGAAACAGGACACAGACTTCATGACTATCTGACTTGTTCCTATCAAATATGAGCAATATTTTTAAAGCTTAAAAAATATAGTCCTTTTATCTCATCTTTTCACTTCCCTGTAACTTATTATAAAGTATTTTCCCAATTTGTTAACTCTGAGTCTACCTGCACTCAGACTGATCATAGCTTGCAATGCCATAAAATAAGTTGATTTGGGGATTCTTTTCTCTTGAATGTGATGTAAAACACCTGCTGATATTAGATATTGCACAAAGCAAGAAGAAACAACAGGATATACTCTGTGGTGGGTACTTGTTTTATAAGCTGAACAGCTACTCTGAAAATGGGATATTTTCACTCTCACCTTACATAATTTTCCTGTTGGACTTTTACTTGCCACATACAGTATCATTTCATGACCTGATGATCAGTTTTTCAGCAACTCTTCTAACTGCTGGTTCCAAAGCAAGCTCATGTCCTTGCTTTCTAGTCTTTCTGTGCCAGTAGCAGCAGCAAAATATTGCCGTGTTTTCTCATCTCCTTCTCTCTTCTCTTTCTGTGGGTTACAGTTGAATTACCATACTCTACCGAACATCAAGGCAAGCACTGAGTCATTGGTTTTAATTGTCACTGGTTAAAAAAAAAATCTTATTTAGAAATTAATTTAATTCAGGCAGGAAAATCCCATCTGAACGTTATATATTTCTTTTAAGTTTTTTCTTGTTACTTTGTTCTGTCTGCTTTGCTCCTTCTTGACCGCTTAGGAAAAATAAAAGTGTTCCCTGTGGTAACAAAGCAGATCTCTGCACTGCTAATCAGACAGAATAATCACTTACACTATCTGTAATACAATATTAAAAGGGCCAATTAGATCATTACTACCTAAGAGAGTAACCTTTCAGTTATAGGATTCTCCAAATCAGTAGGTCATAAGATTAAATGAATTAGTCATGTTAACAAAACAAACAACTAAGGAGGGAAACAAATTATTTTCCCCAAATGAATGACCTGAGCGTTGTAGAAGCCAAAATTATTAATTCTCATTTAAAGAAATGAATTTAAAACAAATAAAAGACAATCAGTGCCATTATGGAAAGAAGTAGATAAATGAAGAAACAAGGCATTTTAAGAAGAAAAGAATCCAAAGCATTATTACTCTGGGTAACAGTGCTGTGATCTCATAGGGAAGCTGACATCCTGGTCAGACAGAAAGCAGCAAGGGATATCATGAAATGAATTTATTATACGGTTGTGACAGTATCTACTGAGGACTCCCCTAAATCAAAGTGTAATGTACTATTACATGGTTAAGTCATCCTCCTAGCCTTGGGTCTCTTGTGCTTGTGCTTGGCATCCTTAAAGTCCAAGTGGCTCTTACAAAACAATAAAAGTTATGAAGTTATGCATCTGTTAAAAAGTATGTGAGTATACCACTGTCATGATGAAACTTGTCTCCAGACAAAGGAATGTATTTAGTTTCTGGGCACAGAAACTTTGTATAAATCAGGTTGTATAAATCAGGAAAAATTTGGGTAGTGTGAGAAAGAAAATGTCACTCTCCCACATCCCTGGTGATGTCCAAACCACCAGGCATAGGGATGAGGAAAGCAAGCCTTCCAAAGAGCAAGCCTGAGACTCAAGATTGCAGGAAATGTATGAAGTATCTTCACACTGCCATTAATGTTATCACCACAGAGCTGATTCACAGTATGAGCTGCACATCATACACCATAGTTTCCAGATGCAAAAGTTTCATGTTTCCTTGGATAGAAGGATGACTGATGGAGGACTGGAGCTTAGACNATTCTGTGCCTGGTACTCTATAGTGGGTTACCATATTTGCAAACTCTGCCTAAGTTGTGGGCATCTGCCTTCAACCTCCCTCATGAACACTTCCCGAGGCAAAGCCCCTCATTTATATTTGGATTATTAATTTAGGTCTTTATCTATCTCACATTGCAAACTGTCAACTCTCAGACACTTTACTCAGCTGGCTTCAGCTCTTCTTCACTTTCTATATGCAAACTCTTCTTTATAAAGAACAAAACAGTAACATGACAGTGATAGAATTGCCCTCTTCACTAGGGATGACGTGCGTCAGCACTGTAGAACTCAGACACTTAGAGGCCGGAGGCAACTTTGAAAGTAACCTGGATGATTGACAAACCAACACAGTAATTATCCACGAGAAAGGAATGCAAGAACAGTCATTTCAAAGCCTGAGCCTAATATGCAGTCTCCAGCACTGGCTAACTCTGACCATCCAGGGAGAAACACAAGAACCAGGCAAGTGTAAGAGACCATTCCCAACAGTTTCTGCATTAGTATACCACTGGCATTTTGATCAGCTTGAAAACATTGCAATGCTGAGGGAAGGG
>WEIV01008291.1:4343-42225 GCA_013390005.1 Calyptomena viridis
GCTAGGAGATGCTTCAGACTGATTTTAGCACTTGATAAGACAGAAAGAAACAAGATTCCTTCACTGAAGAGGATTAACAAGAGAAAAGGAGTAGAGAAGAGGCACGGTAACCCCAGCAAGATTATATGCTATATCCCAAATGTTAATTCGTGACGTGAAAGAGAGAGGTGTTTTAAATATCTAAATAAAATAACTTTTTGGTAGATTATTCCATTGTAACACTGCCTGAAAACCGGATGAGACTACAGAACATGCTATGTAGGTTATGTCAGGAAAAACATGGTGGGTAAGAATTACAGAAGCACATCTGACCACTGAATAGAGAAAAAGGCAGAAAGTGGAACAACTGACATCACCCACAGGCTGAAAGGAAAAGGAATGCAAGAACTGGAAGATACTGATGCAAANATCTCTTTGATTAAATCTCTTATCTGATTAAATGATATTCCTTATTATGGCATCAAAAGGAAAAGGAGAGAAGGGAAAGACCATCCTGCCGCATTCCCTTTAGAGACAGAGTAGAAGGAGATGGTCATGCAGCACAAAATGGAAAGGCTAGTTTGGTACAAGAAGTAATACAGAGTTCTACCAATACATTACTTAGCACAATCCTACCTCTAACTTGTACGAACCAGAATCTTCATTAAGGTGTTTCATTACATGTGATAACTCCATTAGAATCAGCTGTTGTATCCATATGCAGCACTTCACCTTATCACACTGACATCCCAATATTTTAAAGAATAAAATGTGGAGGAAGGCAAAGAATCCAGAAAAACCAGTACCACTAATCCCAGATAAGAGGACTCAGAGAGGATAGAGAACTAGTTCAATAAATCACTTCAAATCCAACTAAGCACTAAGGGGAACACAGAATATGGGTCTAACGAATGACCTTGCATGGAAAAAGACATCAGAAACCCTGGTAAAACCTGCCAGACACAGATGGGAGGATAAAATAAGAAAGCAGTTAATATGGAGACCATGAACTTTGAGGTGAGACAATAAAGAAAACAGAAGCAGCAGGTGTTCAGACAACTGAAGTCTACAGTCGGCTATCTCTGGAGAATGAGGAAAGCAGAGTTTGCTTGTTACTTGCACAGGAAATTAAAGAGTAAGAAAGGACTAAGAATAGATGAACAAAGACTGACAAGCATGAGAACAGATCATCTTATGATGCCAAGAATACAAGAACAGGCAAGAATACAAATTCAACCACAAAAGTCTTTCAAAATCAGGGAAGAGTGTAGAAATTAAGAAAGTGGACAACAATCCCAGAAAGATACTCTGAAAGGGTTTTATGAAATTGCTCCCATGACTAATGTACTAATAGATGTAAAGAGCAGCACACTGAATAGGTTATTTTCATCTTTTGAAGGAGCAAGGAGTTCTGAAGGACCTTGGATTTTGTAAAAAAAAAAAATTAATATGCAAAAACAACTATCAGGAAATAATGCATTCTATTAACTTAAAAAAGCCACCCAAAACCAAAATTAAAATTTTTGTCATTGAAGGAGTATTACCAGCCAGAGAACACTACCATTGTAATCAGGACACACAGGCTTTGAAAATTTGTACCAACAGGGTGGTATAATTTAGACCTAAAGCAACTAGGTTATACACATCCAACTATCTAGAATGAATATTTTTCAACAAGCACAGATTCTAAGACTATCTTCACAAATATTCACCTACATGCTACATGTAATCCAAATTACTATTTGAAAAAAAACCAAACCCAAAATGTTGGATGTGTCTGTGGAGGATTGCAATTAAACCTTATGCAGCAAATTAACACAGCAAAGAAATTATCAGAAATAGGCTGTGAGGGTACAAATACACATGATGATAGTAGGCAGAAAGATACTCACTGAGTCCTCGTCTTGAATCATCTGAACTAAATTATCAAGTACTGGAGTGAGATTTCTGAGGGAAGAAAAGTTAGGAAGATGATGAAATCGGTAGCTTCTTCTCATCCATTCTCTTGTTATTTAAAAGAAAGAAAATCCTTACTTGGATTTCATGTTGTTAAAGTTTTTGCCTAATGCCAAGTGTCTTATCGATCGGTTTTTACTAAGCCAGACTACAAGGGTTGAGAGGTCAGATTCTAGGCCTGTAAAGAATCAGATTAGATTAAGAATCAAAACACATTTTCACAAAAGATCCAGACAGGATCCAATTATTAACACTATATTAATTCAAGCAACTGTATCAGTGTACTAATTTCAAAAATGTCTAGAAAAATTTCCATTCTTCTGTTTTTAAAGCTTTTTCTCATTACTGCCTCTGCTTTTCTATGGGAATAAATACTTTTCTAAAAGAAGCCCTTTAAATCTCCATCCTAATCAGCTATTGAAGGCATCTCTCAGAAACACAGAAATCAGTCCTTTATCCATAGTCCAACCACCCACGGATAGTTCCTCGCACTGTGAGGCAAAGTTTGAAGTTCCTTTGAAAATTCTGAAGCCATGCTAACCACTATTTATCTTAGTAAAGCTGTGTGCCAATAAGGCCTGAAAGCCTTCAAAGATCTGCATAAAGGGTAACACCAGGCTATGAATAAAATGACCTGAAAAAACAAGCCAAATTTTATTCTACTCCTGAACAAAAAACACCCAAACTTCCTTTACTATTGCCAAACTAGTGATGTATTTGAAGAACCCAGGAGCTAGATTACAGGGACGTAGGATTCAGATTCACAGGATAATTTACATGCCAATATCTATCCTTATTTATAAAAATAAATCTGTTTGCATAACTGGGCAGAGGCAGTAGCTCTCAAAGCTTTCCACTTTTCAATCCATTCTATCTTTCCTGGACATTCAACTGTACTGGGAATCTGTTTCTGAAATACTTCTGCATTTGGCTGTTAGAGAGGTAAACACAGCAAGTGAATTCTTCCAGTTCATACACCTACACTCTGAATCTGGCAAGAAGCCAGATGATATTCCCAGGAATATCTGTGTTAAGAAGTACAGAGACTCCAAAGCAGAAATATTCAAACAGGCCTTCTCTAACTTGAAGCTGGTTGACTGTTTGCTTCAAATTTCCCCATCTTACTTCTTCTGTATTACCAACTCACCTTCATTCTATATCTGGTGTTTCCCTTTGCTCTTTCACTACACCTCCATTTCTCATTTAGCTTCTCACCCTGTTGTACTTAAACCCAATTTCCTCTGGATCTAATACAAGCTTGGTGCCACTAGTTTATTCCGCTCTATTACACTGATCTCAAACAACAAACTTTTGAGGGTACAGTTAGTCTATTAATACTTCTTATACACTTTATAGCAGTAAGAGTTCTTGGGCTGAGACATTTCCATAACCAATATGGCCGATAATCAGAAAGCAAGAGCAATCATCCTTGATTACACTGTGAGCTGAAACAGAACGCACTTCCCAACTTCCACGACCCTCCATTCCTGTTCTGTGTACTTACCATTGTCTGAAATATCTAGGCTGGTGATATTGTGTATTTCTGCTATGCATCCTTCCAAGACTTGTGCACCTCCAGATCTTAACTAGAGACAAAACATCATCCATTTTTGCAAACTAGTTATGGTTTCAAGATCACACAGAAGACAGTGGTAGGAGCTTTGTGAATACAGAAGGCACTAGCAGCGGCAAAAACAACAGCAACAGAAGAAGTTATAGACATCAAAATGACAGCCTATGCACATATTCCTACTGTTCTCATCCTTACTCTCAGTATTTTCACACAAAAGGAAAGAGAATCCCACTTCTCATTCTCTGAAAACTACTGCTCAGTCATTAAATCAGGAAAATATTTAAATGGTTAAACACAGGAAATCCTTTAGCACTTGTGCTAGACAGTGACTGCAGGATTTTGGTGTGCATTCTCTACATGAAAAGGCCAGGACATTTCCAATGTCTAGCAATAAAAAAATAAAATAAAATTAGTCCAGCCTATATGCATGCAACCCTGTTATCCTTGAATTCTATTACAGTCAAGGCTTATAGCAAGCATCTTCTTTCAGCTCTTAGCACAAAGCTAGGGTGCCCACACCAAAGACAAGCAAGGGGGGGGAAAACGAATTAAAAAAAAATCATTGAAATTATGTATTCCTGTCACTGAAGAAAAAATTCAAATAATCCAACTGTAAAATGGCCACAAAAGACCATAAACAAGAGAAAACAGTGATTTCGTTATTCTTAATTTAAAAATAATCATAAAAGAAAAAAATGGCAACAATAACAAAAATGCCTGGCTGCAAAGTATCAGTTATGATATTATTAATCTGAAGTATCACATGAATATAAAAGAAATGTCAGGATTTAATGAAAAAACAATGAAATGGTCTAGGGAAAAACATCAACATTAAGAATCAAAGTTATGGAAACTTACACACTTGTTTACTAACTGCATTAACAAAGCACTTCTTTTTTCCCCAAAGAAGAAAAAGCATTTTCTTACTTCTTGCAGCTATGCACACTGTATAAAGTGCATTTCACTTTACAAACATCCCCAGAAAAATACTTAAGCTAAAGAGTGAAGAAGTTCTATGAAAATCTTATTTTTGCATTTTCCATTTTCACTTTCTTTGCTTCAGAAAAATTTAACGCTTTTTCAAACATGAAATAACCTTTTCACCTCCGGTGCATAAAAAAAAGTGTAATGTTTTACTTAGCTGACTTAATTGGGTAAAGATCTTGAATCAACCTGCTCATATTTGTGGACAGTCAACTTTTATCCATGCTATAATTAATTAAAGAGCCACAAATGCCTTCTAGAAGTATTTTTGAATAAAGACTTGATTTGGCACTTTTTAGAAAGTTTGAGGTATGTGATTGGTTAACAAGCAGCTCAATAACTTGGCCTGAGCAACTGAATAATGGTGGTCAAAGAAAACATCTAAATCGTAAGTCACATCTGCAGTGTAAGAGGTACAAAACATAGGGCACCTTTCCTCCTCTGTGTAAACCAAAGCCTACCTATCATTCACCCTATCCTTTTAATAATTAGTCATATTGCAGGCTGTATTTGGTCCAGGAGTGGTGCAAATTTAACTCAACTTTGTTTTTGTAAGAGCATTTGTAGCATTTGCCGTATGAAAGCCAAAATCATTCATTTTGTTCCATGCTGCACTCTCAGTGTGGCCCACCACAAGACAATAATTTTAGATAGAGTGTCACATCTATCATTGCAGAATCTATGGAAGTGGCAGATCATATGCAGAATTGGATTTGTTGTAGGTAGGGTAAAGATCTATACTGCACTAAAATTATACTCACAATAGAATCCAAATGCTCATGTTAAATGTATTTTGAGGGCTGAAGTAAACAATTTTTCAGGATCAGCTTTCAATCTTGTACCACATAACTCCATAGTCAAAATTTTAAATATATAAACATTTCATGAGCACAAATGGTGATATCTATTTAATCAGAGAGTGATGACAACAATTTGCCTTTTACGATCATAATTTATTGCAACTGTGTTAAAATATTATGCCTATGTATATGAAACCAGAGTAACTGAAGTGCCATTCATCAACATGGACTGTGATACTGACAAAAAACCCCTCTGCAACATCTCCTATATGACATAATTCTGAGACTACAAATAGAAGCTCTTGTTCAGAAAATGAATAACCCTTCCACAATTAAAAATGCCAAGTGCGTTCAAAGCTATGATGTACCAGTATGGGAAGGGCAAACAAAGCTGCTTACTGATTTAACAATTAAGGTAAAGCATGGAGGGTACTTACACAGTGACCAAGCTAAGGGAAGCAAAAGGGAAAAGAGTGAAATACATCAGTGCTGAGCAGGTAGAAATAAAAATGTAATTTTCATAGTAAAAAGAATAAAAAAACAAACAAACAAGCAATATAAAATGATTAAGCTTGGAGTTAATATACTGGAAAATTATGGGAGCAAATGAAAAATGGTGAGAGAGGGAAGGAACATTTATCCTTCTATAATGAGTACAGCTTGCCTGATGCAGGAAAGAAGAGGACAAAGCTGAAGCATCAGCTTTCTAGCACCCTAACAGCATGTGCTTGCAGGAACTGGGAGTAGTGGTCACTGGCTCAAATCTTCCCACAGCTCTGCTTCTGGGTGCAGACTAGCCTGCCCAGATCCCAGAGGGTCAGGGGGAGGTACAGCAGGACTCTGAAGTGCTGGGCCCACTGACAGCATTCCCAGATGCTGGCACATCAACTTCTCTGCTGGTGGAAACATAACTTCTTTCCAAAGCACATGAGAATGGATAAAGCTTAGTGATATGAAAAAAAAATATGTTAAGGGAAGGATCTAAGGAAGTACTGTCAGTTTGGAGGGACCAACTACAAGAATGCAACACTGTGATCTGGGCAGGATTCCTTCCTTTCTGTCATGAGAGTCAGCCATGACCACATGTTCTTTGGTGTCCGACACAGCTAATTGCCCCTCAAACTGCTCCTCCCATTCAGAGCATTATTCCATGAAAGGATATGAAAGGATATTATGAAAGGATAATGTTTTCTCTACTGTCAGCCCTTGTTGATTTACATGCTAATTTATATTCTCATTACTTATATTTGTGTTTTATTGACTTATTCATTTAAGGTTATGATCACAGAACTTCATTTTTGTTACTTTAATTACTCCTTCCTTTTCCTTCCTCTGAAAGATAAATTATCATCCATCTGATCTCTTTACTCAGAAGTCAGAAGCATGTGTACTTGACTTGAAAGCCTTTCTATTTGGAATTTACATGTAATGCTCTTTAAAGTAATAACATTTTTCAAAAAAGTATAAATTATCAAAACCAAGTATGAAATGCTCATTTACAATCTTGGAGTTTTTTTCTTCATAAGGAAATCTATGCACATTTCAAAAGCAATTGATCATGAAACTAAAGCAAGGACTACTGCACCTCAAAATGTTCATCAAATTGTATGTTTTCTACATAAAGGGAAACGGTTGCATTTGTAAGGCACTCCCAGAACAGTTAATATTCAGGTAGACTTGGAAAGATCTCTTTAACAAGTGAGAGGCTTTCTTTGCAGCTTAAAAAGGGAAAAATTGAAGAAGGCCTAAGTCTAAACTGGTTCATATGGGTTTTGGCAAGAGTCCACCACGTGGTTCTCCATGTGATTTTGCCTTAACTGGCTCCCCAGGGTCATGTCTGATCTTTTGTCATAAGCTGTAACCACTCAGGTATCACCCTGCCAGAGTATGGACAATCTTGCGAAAGAAAGTGCACAGCAAAGCACAGAGAAGCCAGAGGAAACAAAATAAGGCAAATTAAGTTGCCACAATATTTTTTTATTTATTCTTGAAGTATTTAAAACCATTTTCACAGTGCTTCTTATCTTAATAACTTCTACCAAAGTTCCTTATTGGCCTGAATTGATTAACTGATTAGGAAAGCAGATTTTCTCCCAAGGTTAAAAAGCAAACCTGCAGAAGAAGAAGCACGTTTTCTGTATTAAAGGAAGAAAATCAAACCGAAGACCTGCCTTCAGGGCATGCATCTTCCTTTCACCCATTCAAATTTGGGCACCTTGGAAAATCCTGCTGCTAATCACAGCACCAGAGAGCAGAAGCTGCCAAGCAGCAAACACGCTGGCTCAGTATCTAGAACAGCTGCACTGCAAGGAGGGTTTTGCCAATCAGGTGCTGCGGGTGTTTTGAAACTCTGGGCTCATTATTTAGGATGCTGTAAGACACACCAGATGACTTTTACCATAACTGCTTTTTTGAGTTCTACCTTTCCCACAACTCTGACTACAGAGGAAGAAGATCTTGCCCAGTGAATTTCACAGGAACTCTAATACCACCAGTCATGGCATATTTTGAACACATCCTGATAAATATTCCTTACCTCACAGCTACTGAGGTCTAAAGACACCTCCTTCAGATTGTGATTGCAAGCCAGGCCTAATAAAAGCGCTCTGAAAAAGATCAATTTTAGAACTGTTTAAAAAAAAGGCAGCTTTACATCATCATCATCATCATCTAAGTGATCACAGGTTAATATCCCTATAACCAAAAGAACCATTTCAAAACAAAACGACACCAGCTGAGCACTTATTTTTTAAATAACAATGGCAGCACAAACCTGCCACACTTAGAACACTCCGGCACCTTCCAAAACTGCAGGGATGCAAGGCTAATAAAGAAACTAAAGATGAGTAAAGACTCATTGACTGATTTTCAAAAAATTCACCAAAAAATGGGGGGCTTAATGTATGCAAAATGCTATGCAGCCAGTCATTTTAGCCAGGCACAGTGCCTGTAACACTCAAAGGCTGGATTATGTTCAAGTATCATACAACTCTCCACTTCTGCAACCCAACAAGTATTTACGGATTTCAAAATTACATTCTTAGACAACAGTATCCTTTGTCTTTAGGCAGGATGGCAGACATGTGAAGCAATGACTGATTATGATTTTCATAAATCCACATTTACAGTCTTTCAGAAGTTTGTTTCCACATATAAAAGTTAGTGCTGCAATCCTATTTGTATTAATACTGTCAAATCAGAAAGCACAACAGTGTGTTTAATAAAGAAGCAAACAAAATCTGCGTATACCTTCTTGTATCTTTAGAATAGATGTGGCTTTGAATTAAAAATTCAACATAGAAACAGAAGGACTTCCTTCCCAAACCTCATTTCAGCCAAATGCAAGCCAACAGAATCCAAGTGACTGATGCACGAAGATAAAAACCAATCCATTCTGCTGAGCCATGTGCCTACACACTTGCTATGCAAGTGGTGTGTCAAAGCTGTATTTAAAATGTGTGTGCCCGAGCAGGTTTTTCATTTAAACCTATTTATATCTGTTCTGCAGATATGACCAGACTTTTGCTATTAAAGGTAAATATCTTGCACTTATTTACTTCTTAAGCTATTAATATACAGACTTTGAAAAAAAAAAGAAAGTTCTGCAACAGTTTTTACAAATTTTTAGATGATCTTGTCTATCTTTCGTACACAAACATGTTTTCATTCAAACTCAGTCTGGTTGATCATAACTTTGCAAAGAGCTTCTTAAAGATTTTGAGGAAATGAAAACATATGGTACAACCATAAAAAAAAAAAGATCACAAAAGAGACAAAGTCCTGCTACAAGTGTACTATCTTCACAGGAAGAAAAAAAAATAGGTGTTTTTTCCCTAATCTCTTTCCTATAAACTCATACTAAGAAAGTCTCATGATTTCTCAATTCTTTGTCATGAAAAATCATCAGTATTCAAAGGGACTGAAGCCAGACATATTATAATTATACTTGGCCACTATGTTTAAATCACATATGTGGCAATACAAGGCCTTGTCAACTGTGCTAGATGCAGAAAGCAAGAATTGGCCTTGTAAGCAGCATTTGCATGAGATGCATATCAGAAACTTGTCTTGTTATAGCACTGACAGATCAACATACAATTTTTGGCAATGTCTGTAAACGAACAAAAAATGTCAACATACACTTCAACAATGAAAAAAGTACAAACTGCCTCACTCAGATAAAAAAAAGGATGAAAAAGAGAACGAGCTGCAATGGAACATTAACTATATTAACTATGTACAAGAACTACAAGCACCTACCCTACCCACTATGCGGCATCCTCACAGGGTAGCTTTATCAGCAAACCTCTTCCCTGAAAGGCTTGACTTACACTGTACAAGCAAGTTCATGTCCTTTGCAGACTGAATTGATTAACCAATATCTTTAAACGCACTGAGTGAGCATATGCAATTAAAAATACCACAACTGTTGATCTAAAGGAAGCTGATAAGAAAGAAATAAAATAACAATTAAACAGGGGAATTTGGAACTCAGGGTGCCAGGTATCTACATTTTATCCATCTTTTTTTTATTTAGGTAGGCTTCATCTTAAACCACCCATTCAACTTGGTGACCTCATGGACACAAACCAGGAATTTTTCCTTTGTCCCAGAACAGCTCCAAGGACCACTTTGTCATAAGCTTTTTGAAATGTGCTGATGAAAAATGCCAGAGAAGTACTATTAGATAGACAATATCTTTTTATTTTTCCTTCTAGGAGTCATCTGTCATGTGCTATGTTGCAGCCTTGGCAATGACAAGTAAGTCTGACTGAAAAAAAGTGTTTCTATCTTCTTGTCTTTAACAAATTCTATGGTCTTGATTGTTCTGTAAAAGTTTTGTAATTTCTTATAGTTAAGATCAAAAGGCTAAGCCGCTGTCTCATGATATAGCACATCCTCAGTCCTTTTAACACTAGATTAACTTCCACAGGACACTTTTGAGGTGGATTAGTCACGCCATATAGGGAAGAGCATAGAGGGAAAGCAAGGTGTACTGCAGATCATAGTTCTCTGTAGTGTTGTGAAATACACTCAACTCGGACCAAAGGAAAAAATTAGGTCAGTACATCACAGAAATGACAAAAAAAATTACGAAAATTACCAAAAAACACTAACAGTTGCAGTCCCAAGTTTTTAGGATAAATTAATACAATAACATCTTCCATGAGCACAGACAGTTGTAGAGCACTCACCTGCCAAAATTCCTTATACCCCAGGAGATCCTCAACATATCAAGGAGAAGAGCTAAATATGACCCTTAATGTTTGGCACTTCTCACCTTTCCTAATCTCTGTGGATATATTCAATATCTCACAGTATTCTATTTTTCCTGTGGCACTGATACTGTCTTCTGTAGTAGTCTGTTTTTCTCTGCTGCCCTCCACCACAGAATCAACAGCTTTAAATTAATCAGAATCAACCAATGTGTTTCTCAAAAATAACCTTCTGTTTGAAAACACATCTGTACCACATCTTCCTAATCCTCGCAAAGTCTGAGCAAGCAAGAGAGCAACCAAGAGCATCACACAGAGCAAGTGAAAGATTAGAGCTAAACAGGCTCCTGCAGTTGAATATGGATTTCAATCCAGTGCACTTGACTTAAGCATCAGGCTCTTCTTGGTGGTGCAGAGCAATAGGACAAGAGACAATGGGCAAAAACTGATACACAGAAGTTCCACCTCATTATAAGGAAGAACTTATTTGCTGACCACAAACTGGAACAGATTGCCCAGAGAGGTTGTGGAGTCTTCCTCACTGGAGATACTCAAGAACAATCTGGATGCAATTCTGTGCCACGTGCTCTAGGATGATCCTGCTTTAGCAGGAAGGTTGGACCAGATGACCCACTGTGGTCCCTCCCAACCTTATCCACTCTGTAATTTTGTACTGTCCTCTTCAATATTGAATTGCATGAAGAAAAAATACTCCAAAACAATGTATGCTACTCTTCTCTCTGTGACACTTGTCACTTTTCTCTCCATTCTCTTCCCTCAGATTGTATCAAAAGCTTTCCATCTGGTACCGACTAATTACTCTTTAGATCCTACATTTCTGATTTTGCCATCAACTCCCATTTATCAGATAATTCTCATTTCCCTTTCCTGTTCTCCCTCAGGAGGCAGGCTCCCAACCACACAAGGATACATACATACACACATACACCTACATCCATGTCCAGATTAGGGTTCAGAAATAGTGAACATGTCTAAGTATCTACTATAGAAGAAGTTATGCATATTTTAATGCATATTAGCTAGGAAGATGACAGTCTGGAAAGAGCCCTTTCTTTAAGTTAGCCCAATAAACACAAGGATTCTGCTAGAATCACACAACAACCTATCTGGATTAGACCTATCTATATACACTTATCTTGACTTTAAACCACACTTCTAAATTTCATGTCTGAAAATTTCAACACAGCTCAAACCCACACACATCACATGAAGAGTGACACAGTGCTTCACAATCTCCCTCAGCCTACAGAACCTGTTAGCCACAGGATAGGTGACATGTAACAAAAGGATGTATTCCATATAACATCCCTAGAAATTGCTCCATTGTCTGTACCCCTCAAAGGAGAGCATAGCTCTGTGCGATAGGTTTCTCCTCCCAAACATTGCAACAGGTTCGGTTCCATAATGGCCACTGCAGTAATGCAGGCTCAAGGGAATTCCACTCACACAAGTATATAATCCCATTTCACTGTGGAGCAGTTTTGTTCGTAAGCCACAAGGTAAAAAAATCTATCACAAAAAAAAAAATTGCTGGTGGAAGCTAAACAACTGTGACACTCCCACAGAACAAAATATGATTAATAGTCTCAACTGTGAGATGGAAATAATTTTTGAATGTGTGACCATTACAAAACTCAAGTCTTAACATCAAGAATGTACAATGGGGGAAAAAAAAAGAAAGCAAAATTCCTTCCCCTTCATTTGTCATATGAGGCACATAACAATGATACAAACTAGGTTTTAGGGCATAGGAGAAAATGAAATTAAACTCTTACTTTAGTGGTTCAGGAGGAAGTTTAGTTCCTGAAAGATTAATCTGCGTCAAAGCAAGTGAGCTGCTGAAAAATTGTTTGAAGGAAGGAGGGACTTCTTTTCCTTTTCTGTAAATAAAAAAATTCATTAAGAAGAAGCATTCAGACATTCCTTATTCCAATAAATAGTGAATGCAAGCCATCAGAAATGTAATGATCTTTTACATGTTTAATTTGCTGTACCTTCAGCAGTTCTGTAATCAGTGGCTCTCAATTAGCTTAGAATTATAATGTCATCAAAATGTTGATTCAACAAATAATCCTCAGCGCTGTGCTGCTGCACAGAAGACACTACTATCTACTTTCTGTTTGGTGAACTACAAAGAATAATAATTTAGATCTCATTAATACTGAACATACTTTCATCTCAAAAGGAGAAGTTCCAACATGACACGACAAAACCCCTGAAATTGCTCTTTCACTACTAGAAATAATTACTCAGTGCTAGAGCACCTTAGCTTCAACTAGGTATCATCTCTGATATAGACCCAAGGTACCAATTTGAAGAAAATGGAAGCTAATATTTCCTACAATGCAAGTATTCTAAAAAGTAAATGTTCCATCTCAAAGACTTTCAAAGGGACTTCCTCCCAGCAGAGGGCAAAGAAGGGAAAAAAGCATGTGTAACCATCATCAAATCATGAAAAATACGAACTTTAGAAATCATATCTAAAGAGAAGACAAGTCTGTCAGACTTCAAAGCCTGATATTATGCCTCTTAAAGACAAGCTATATATACAGACTTTCTGCTGCATGAGTATCACAAAAACACATATTAGGTAAGGTAGCTTATTTTACAATAAGACCTTTAGCAAACAGCAGAAAAGGAAAAAAAAACATTTTGCTTAGAATAAACAATACCTATTTCATAGAGCACTAAGATTCCTAAGACCTTATTAAAAAATCCTAGGTTTATTCTTACAAAGAAGGGTGTTACAGGAGAGCAAGAAATTATAAAACAAAATATTGCAGGAATTGAGAGTAATGACATTCAAACTGTACCTGTGAGAAAAAAGAGTCCTAGAGAGGCTAAGGACAGCCAGGTGCTGAAGACATCCACGAAGGAGGGCTCCACATACCTGGTTCAAAATAAGGAAGATTGATTTTACTTTATATTAACCCAGAAAAGTACCTAGGGATAGAAGGTGGGGAATGTTTCCTTGGTATTTGACACTTCACAAAAAAGGTCTTTACCATATCTAGCGCACATTCCGTGTTGGATAAATCCAGGTGAACAAGGGCATTTGGCTGGGCCAAAAAATTGTACAGGCTCTATAATTTATGGAGAAAAAAAAATAACCCATGTTAATTTTTATACTATGACAACAATCACTGAATTGCTACCTCTCATTACATTTTACTATAAAATTGCACAAGCGTTGTGTCTGAAACTTCTTTTCACCTAATCAATATGACCTGTTTTACTTTTGAAGGCTATCATTTTTTAAAATAATAGGGGAATAATACTGCTCAAACTACATTTACCCAATATTTCTCTTAGTGCGTAAATCTAGAGTAATTGCAACTAACTTTCACAGCAAATTATAGTTAATTTAGTTAGAAATACGTTGCAATGTCACTCAGCCTGCTGTTACATTTCAGAAAGGCTAATTGCTTTGTAAGTTAAAGGCAGACCCTTTAAGCATGAGGGAAACAAATAATTTGCATCTGAAGCCCATGGTTATTTCTTAATATCAGCCATGCATTAAAGGTTTAAGGGAGGAAATAGAACAGGAAACAAGATTTTAACATCGACGGCTTCAGTACTGCATAGGGTATGTCATGTAAATGTTAACGTATGTAAAACTTCTTACTATACACTCTTTCATATTGGTCTCTTTTTAGTCACAGAGAACATCACAGAAAGATAAAAGTATGACCTAATTCACAGAAAGGTGCAAAGCTCCACTCCACATGAAATCCAGCTGAACAGTACACGTTTAACAGTTCTAAAATAGATCCATCTCTCTAAAAATTAGGTCACTTAGCCCCTATACCAACAATCCTACACCTTTTGGTTCCCACTTCAAAAATCCCTGTGCTTTGCTAGGGTTTGTTTTAATGCCTAAATAACAGGATTTCCTTGCTGATGAAGGAAAAGTCTTCCACAGATTAAGAAACTGCAGTATTAATAATCTTTGAACCATCTCTCTCTCTCTCTGACAGGTTAAGTCCCACTTTTTGCATTTATGTTTCTTGTAATATTGTAGGTAGACCTTAGGTTTCTTTAAGGACTGGCTACCAAAGTTGTAGATCTTATTTTACTTTTTGTTTTTACATTATTTGCTATGTTATTTTCTCAAAGAGTAATTCACTGTGTGTCTTTGCTTACATTTAACAACTTGTTTGCTACCTTTAAAACCCTATTGTTCCACTGAAACTTTCCCCTCATGTCTGAAAAGATTAGTCCTTTGAATATGCTGATGAAACTGAAACAAGTAAGAAATGTGAAAAAGTCACAAAGTCATGTCTGATTGCACTTTAAATGATAAGATTGGGTGACACTAGTTTTGCATCTTCTACATGTTCAATACGTAGAAATCAAAGCCTGACAGTTACATGCACACAACTTTTGATGTGAGACAGAAATACAGATGTAACAGTCAAAAAGTAAATAAATACAAATTGAGAAGTGGATTTTTTTACGGATGAAGCAGAGCTGCACTTCTGTGGCAATTGATAAACTGAACAAAGGAGTCTAAAGAATAATTACATTCTTCAAAGAATCATGAACTTCAACAGTACGTGTCAAGGAGGTGTACAGATTTATTTATACAAACAAAAATCTTGAAAAACAGAAATTAAATCTTTCCAAGTCAAAAGAAATAATTTGTTTCTAACCTTCCAATGAAAAATTTGTAATATGCTCAGCAATAAAAATGAGGGGTTTTTAATTGTGTTTTGGTCACTTTCAAACAGAACTTGGAGAGCATGGTAAGTCCATTGAAACAGTTTTCTCATTTATCAGTAGAATCCAAGGACTAAAAGCATGAACTAAAATTATGTGGATTTTTTTAGTTGTGGGGCCATTCAATTGGAGAACAGAGATAAAAATGTTATTTACTATTCCTACTAAAACTGTACAGAAATAAAGGCAAAAAAAGGATCTAAACAAGAAGGGTTTGCCTCTGCCTTCACAATTAATTAAAACATTCATTCAATAACTCCCAAATGAGAAGAAAAGTGCTTACTGAGAGATCATCACCGCGGAGTGCGTTCCCTGAGAGGTCGAGATGGACGAGCGTGTTCGCGATCAGCGAGTTGGCACTCAGTGACTGGGAAAGGCTATTCACCCCTGCCAAAGAAAAAGACACCACTCAGCTTAGTCGACTCTACACAAAATTGGCCCAGACCCTGCAAGTACACAATTTCAGTGATCACAGACATACACAAATCCAGATCCAGAAAAGACGCAATCCCATTTTGAAATAAAATTTAAAAACACAATTTACTCCATAATGTTGACCCAGTGTCTTCCTCAAAACAATAATATTTAGATAAAAGTATCTGTGGAAGTAGATGAAAGTATCTGTGGAAGACCAAGCACATTAACAATTCTAATTGCCAGAACTTCAAAAGCAACTGATGAGACCTAGAAATTCAAAATATTTCAATTAATGTATTTGCCTGTAATTTCACAAAAATAGTTAATTAAAATATCAAGAGATGCATAAAGGCTCTCAGTTCCTGACCAGAACAAACACATTTTTCACATTAAAATTAAAAAGCTCACACTGGGAACAAACCAGTCAGAGCTTTCTTCCACCGAAATTTTTCAGCTTTTCCAAATACAAATTAGGACATGGTTATTTCTGACTCCATCAAATCTAACTTTCATCTAACTTTCATGTTAGGGCTCTGCAGCTTACCATAAAGTTCTCTATTGTAGAGGGCTAATGCTGCCTTTCAAGCATTATATGCATGTGTTTCTTACATGCTAAGCATCACTGAGTCTTCTCAACTACATTTATAAGCAACAACTAGAAGTAGAAGCAAATGCAATTTTGTCCCACTTGCTGGATGGTATTTAGCTGTCATTTGGTGTTACAGTCAGGGTTAAACTACCAGCAATCCAGCATGTACTATCAAGAACCAATTCTGGGAATTCAGGAGCAGTGTCTAAGTCTGGGGGAGAAGAAGAGCTATCAAACAATTCTTAGTGTTGCTGCTTGTTTCGTGCTTAAAATGGCCAACTGCACAAAATCAGCCACATCACTGAAGGCAAACAATGTGGAAAAAATAATTTTTTAATTAGCCTCTGGCTTGGGCTCAGAAAAGCCAGTCTTATCTTTGAATTAGTATACTAGAATTTCCCATTTAACCAGAATCTTCAAATCAATAAATTTATGTTTGAACTTTGCCCTACCTCATGCTATACTCTAACAGTAATCTCACTTTCATTTGCAGACAATCTTTTATGCTCTTTTACCACTCTCAGGAGGCTCAAAGTGTTAATAGCTCTCAGGAACTTCGAGAGACAATATTTGAAGAAAGATCAGCTGGGAAGTTACCACCTGAACTTCACTTGTCAATCTTAGAAACTTATCTCAAATAGAAAGCACTTTTAAAATAAGGTCAAAACCAGTGAGGGTTTGTACAGAATTTCCGAAAAGCTCAAAATAAAAAAAAAAAAAAAGAAAAGGAAAAGAAAGGCTGGGGGAAAAATCCATGCACTTTGGAGTCCACTGAATCCAAGGTCTCCTTTAGAATTTCCCCACAGAAAGTCCAAAAATAGCCTCCCAAGTTAAAACACAGTCAGTACTGTCTTCTTAGATTAAAGAAAATCTGACTACAACAGCCTTGCAGACAACCTGAATTGCTTCAGGTCCTGAGGATTATAAGAACTCCCATTTTAAGGCATCACATATATTTTTGAGGAATATTGAGAAGCTGCCATGGGACAACATTCATGGTGACACGTTACTCTCTGGAGGTCATTCATATTACATTAGTATTAGACATACTGGAAAATACTTTCAGCTTTTGCTTAAATATCTTAAAAAGTGTGTTAAAAACCTTCTCAAGTCTTTTCATAACCTCAGAATTCACCTTCACTGACAGGAGTTGTGTGGATGAACTTCATCAAGCTGGCATTTATTCTTTACAAAGATAGAGGCAGAGCTAGAGTGTTCTTGACTCAACCATCACAAGCACTTGCTGAAATAATTTCGATCACATGAAGAAATGCACAGAATGACTGAACATACCAGAACTGCATGAATTTCTGTCAAATGCACAAATACCTCATTTCAAGAGTACGTGTATGGTTAGTTAAGATTCTTAATCAATTGCTTGTCACAAAAAAATTAGTTAGCAGTGGAAAACAACAACCCAGAGTTTAATAAAGTCTTTTTAGTGAAAATCGCAATTGCATAAATTCAGCTTAGGGTTTGCTATTAAGCATAACAAGCTATAGGCTCTCATATTACAGTCCTTTACCCCACCTCTATTCCCCCAGGTTAATCCTTAAAGCTAAGGAGAACACAGAATCTGCACTTCACAGAGCAATAATTACAAGGATAAAAGGGCATGGTTTCTATCTGCTATCAACTAATGTCCTTCAAAGACCATAACTCACTCATCTTTTCCAGGTCATCAACATCTACAAAAAAGCAGCAATAATATCAGTGTGTTTTTTCTATTTTTAACACTCATTGTATATACAGGAGACCCTGGTTTTGTTCAGTCTGTTTAAGAGGTTGCTGGTTATATTATTTGCAAAACAGAAATGCAAAAAATCCAGAAAGCTTCTGACTTGTGTTTCACTACTGTTATTGCTTTTAAAATATACATACATTTCAATTACAATATCAAACCAGAAATTTGTAAATTATAAAACAAATAAGTCTTTAGTTAGAGCAAACCACTTAGCAGCCATTGTCACAATGCTTGGAAACAACTGTGTGCAAAGCATTTGGAAATTTCCCTATGCATTTTTGCTTCAGTCATTTTTTGAAGCATATATGAAACATATAATTTATGCCAATTCTAACTTCAGTCTTCCTTTACAATACAGGTTCAAGCCAAACGCTCACAGAAGCAAGTAGGAGTTTATCAAAGTGCTGAAAGGGGATATGGAACCCAGCCCTCGGTTCAGCAACGCAGGACTGCATAAAAGAGCTGCAATGTTGAGGAAATGCGTGTAAATAATTTACAGAATTAATTAATTTATAATCTGGCAAGAAAAAGTATTATTAGTATATAAGTCTTAAAGTTTTAGAACTTTAGAACAGAAAAAGAGCCATACTTATAAAACATACCTTTAGGTGACAAGGAGGTTTTAGATAAATTTAAATGCTTCAGTCCCTTTGGAAGTTTGGCAAACTGGATGCTCAAAGACGACACACCTGTTGGGGGACCAGACACAAAATGGATGTTTTCAGGTAAACTGTGATCTCAGGCTTTCCAAGCAAATCACGGCAGGGGCAAACTGCGCTGGTGAAACAACATAAGGAACTGCCCTCACTGTGCACCTTTGAAATGATTGATGTAATCAAGATCTCTTTGGTAACCACTGAACACTCAAGGAATTTTGCTGTTAACAATCAGTAAACCTCCTTAATTAGTCTAAAAACTATATAATACAATCATACTTCTGGGAAGGAGTCAAAGGAAGCTGTTACATCAAATAGTCAGCACTTGGAAAATCTGGAAGCTTTATGGTTCAAAAAAAAAAATTTAAAAATCCAACCACAAAATAAAACCCAATGGTGGTCCTTCACACAAAACTTCAAACTACTGTAATTTTCTTTTAAAAGGAAAGACTACCACGGCAAGAAAGACACCCACATAAGCTAACACTGAATTCTTTTTCTGAGGTAAAAGGAGCCTGAAACATCCGCCAAGTCTTTCGCAACAGCCACTTACTGCCCTTAAAGTAGCTTACAGGTTACCAGCCAGGACACAGGCTAGGAAATGCTACAACTGCTTGCAATCGTAAACAGTAAAAACCTATTAAGATGCTGACACAGAGTAGACTATCTCAGCACTATCCAGCAAAAGAAAAAAAACCCCAAACACCTTTTCATTGAAGCTTTAACTTAGTGTTACTAAATTCCCCACTGCATAAACTTAATCCCCCATTTAAGCAAAAGATTGAACTTTGATTAAGAGTGCACATCCTAAATAACAATGTAACCAGCCATGAAATATTTATTAGAAAAATAAATCAACATAGACACTCCAGGCTTCATCTGAGGTGTGAAATACAGTCCTCTACAGCAACTCACTCAGTGAGAAAAGGGCAAAAAGAAAGGGGGTAAAGCCTTTTACTTGATTAAAAATACAGTAAATTAATAAGCTGATACTTTTCTCCACATACAAAGACATGAAACAGTCTGCTAGTAGGTCACGCATATATGTTTATTCTGTTTTTATTATATTTTACCTGCAGATACCACGGTAGGTATCTGCATGTACATGCTCTCTGTAAAAGCATGTTCTGTATGCTGGTGATAGGTGCAACATCCACGCAGTTCAAAACAACATATAGTTTTTTATTTATATTGCCAAAATATTGATGACGTGGCATAGCTTGTTGTAAAGGACAATGGTAACCAAACATCTTCACCAATTTTCAGCAAGAATGAAGCAAGTCATATTAATAGGATTTTCTTTCATAGCTCTGCTATTTAAAAAATAAGTTTTTAGCTACTCTAAAGCAGAAGGCTCAATTTATCTGACATTGGCCTCAGAATTTATATTGTTTACATTTTAAACTCATTTAGTCACAACATATGCTTTAAAAATCAAGTTAGAGTTATGCTAGCAAGTGAGGAAAAAATAAATACAATCAGAGTCACTAAGGATATTAGAAGTGTAATTTTTGCTGTTTAGCATTTTGAATAAGAGATGCAGCAAATTTTCTCTATCTTCATGTTTAGCTAACAATCTGCAGACTAGTTATCCTAGCCAAGATGAAAAATTTTAACATCTTACTGGCACTGGGGGTTAAGGATCCACCCGCTTACAAGATATATGAATCAGGTGCAGAAAAGAAAACATGCTTCTGGTCACTCTGGTCCTTGAATGCTCTTTAGCTTCCCATTTCTGCTAATGTCATAACAGAGATGAGACTTCTAATAGCAGAAGTAGAATTAACTGCATCCAGGCATATAGTTCTGAGTATTTCTAGGCTTCAGTATGTTTGTTTTGCATTACTTTTAAAAAAGTATGAGATTAAATTCTGATCCTAGTAGAGCCAAAAGCAGAACTCCCTTCACTTTTGCATGGATAGATTTTTAAAGACAAGACTGATAATAAACTTTACAGGTGTATTCTCACAAATATTGACAGTACTGTAAAGGAAAGCCAGCCATACATTGAGAGATTGGTCTCAGTAAAAATCACTGCATAAAAATACTGCTTTGTATTTGAAGTGAAGCCAGGTCCTATGCCTTAGTTGAACTAAACACACTTCCCACGCTACTGGAATACAAACAGTTGCATTAATGGAATAATAGAATGCCTTTACTTACAGGTACTCAAAAATATATAATAGCTTAGGGTATGTTTTTGTCCAAACAAGGTATAATATGTTCTTCTCCTGAAAACATACAGCTTTGTGTTATTTCCCTTATAATTGCAAAATAATCCGGTTGAACTTCCAGTTCCTGCAGGTGATTTTTCAAAAAGTATTTTCTGAAATCCATATGTTTATATGAATCTCCAGTATGTCAGCTTTTACCTGTTAAAGCTTTGCTGCCACTCCAGTTTATTAAAAATCAAATCTACCTTGCATTCTGTGAATATCAGATCATGGTACACTTAAATTTTTCTTCAATTGAAAAGTTGCAATATTTGCTCATTGCAATTATAGTTAATTCTTCTTTTAAGTACTCTTTAACTTATCTAATTCTCTACGGAAAATGTCAAATCTTAATTGTATATTTGATAGGAGAGGTTGTGGTAATTAAAGAACCCTACTAATTTCTCCAAGTTACAGTTTCTGCATTTCATTTGTATCTTATACGTGGATACTGCAGAATGGTTTGAATCTATATGTTTGTTGCAAAGAAAGCACACCCACAGACATATTTAAAAAAGAAAAGAAATCACCTGCACTGTAGAGTATCTGCCCAAAGTTTGGTCAATTGTTTTGCTTTCAAGATAACCATGAGTTCCTTTGGAAAAAACCTTTCCAATAACACCATCTAAATACACTTCTTCCAAAGCAGAATCAACAATGTAACAGCCTTTTTTTCCAGCTTACCACAGAAATTTTTTGTAGAATGCAGTAAGACCTACAGCACATTGTAATAATAACATTCTTCAGCAAAGCACTGGCTTTCATGTGATATGGATTCTTAACGAGGACAAGCAGTAATCAGCCGGCAAGAGGTAATCAGAAGAGTTAAAGCAATTCATGTGAACAATTTCAAATAAAAAACCTATTCAGAATAGGTTAAAAATGAAGACATTGTGATACTTGTTTCTAGTCAAAAATAAAAGAGATACAGAAGAGGAAAGGAAAAAAAAATCTGGTTTTTTCCTCACCGAACCAGCAAGAAAGAAGAGACACCTACAAAATTCTGTGCTAACAACATTCCAAGTCCATCAGATTGTAATCAAAACTAACAGCTTTTCCATTTTAAATCACGAAACCAAACAGAGTGGAAAATTTCCCCCAAAAGAACCAAATGAAACAAGAAAAGGTCCGCTGTGCAAAATTCTTATTTTCCTTCTGGCCTAGCGGGAGCACAAGACAGTCTGATCCCAGAACACTGTGTGCTTGGAATGCATTAAGTGAAGCAAATGAAAATCTCACATGGGCAGCGCTAAAGGGTCAACTCAGACCGAAAGAATGTAACCTTATTTTAAAAATAAATGCCTCTTGGGTGAAAAGAGAGTAGACAAAGGAGAGGAATAACTTGATATGTACTGAAATCATGCCTAGCAGCGCCTAGTCTGAGAAAAGCTGAGCTGTTCAGCTTGATTTTCCATGTTGTGGAGTTAACAGCACTTTGCTCCATAAGAATGCCAGTTATGCCAGTATTATTGAACATCGCCAAGAGCTTGCAACAGGACAGGCTAGCATAAAGCTGAAAAATAGGAACAGTTTCCATACTGAAAAGAACTATGAAATTATGGCTGAAATAAAACCACGAAACCATCGGGAAAATATAATCCAAGGAACAAAGTTGCCTTATGCTTCATCTTTCAACTGGTTACACTGCCTTTAAAAATGCACACCACTTTTCTTTAGTCTCTAATCTTAAATAATCATTGTGTTCTATCTTCATTTAAAAGAACCCTCTATGAAAATGTAATGAAATCTAATGAAATCCAGGGTTGGTTTAAAACATTTAAATATTTCTCAACATGCTAATGGATATGTATAAATCAAAAAGCATAGTGATTCTCAGTAATTTATAAGCAGATATTTACAATAGCATTACACACAGAACAATAATCTATTTTTCAGGCAAAGCTAAAAGGAGCAGCAATAATCCTCCTACTCCATTTGTAGAAAGAGAAAAACATAAATGTTACAGTACCTCTATCTTCAAGTGGATTGCTAGCAAGGTTGATCGTATGGAGTCCTGAGTTGGGATTATGGGCCAGGGCACTGGCTAGTTTCTGTGCAAAATCTCTGCAAGAAAAGAGAAGGAGAAGGAATTCCCTTAACTCCTCTATCAACAGCACATTCAAAGGCTTAAAAGTTTCAAGGGATTCCTAGTCACAAGCAGCATACTTGCAGAGCACTAACTGATTCCTCATGGCTCTAAACAATGCTTATTTGCCTAATGTGCTATCTTTCACAGAGGGTTACTACATTATTTATTTATTCTGTGACCTAAGAGACTGAAAAGCACTCAATCAAAGCCCAAAATGTTTTTGATAGATATCTGCAGGTATAAAAGTAGAATTTACATAAATAACTAAAAACTTGAGCATATTTTCCATCTCTTCCATGCCACATGAGTGAAATATACACATCAACTTGCACATTACTACCTTCTTCACTCACAAGCCAACCATTTCATATGCAGCAGCTCTCTACCAACAGTCACTGAAAGAGATGGGCTTTGCAGCATATCCAGAAGGTCAACAAAACAGGAGTATTTCTATCATCATAAAACAGCAGGAAAAACTCTCTCAAAGAACAAAAGAACAGCAGCACACTGATGAACTGGTCTTGGCTTGCTTCTTTTTACAATGAGAAGCATCCAAGTACATAACTGGCTGACCACAGTCCCAGCAATGGATCCTGAGAGAGATGACAGTATACTTTTTCTATAATGCTCACAACAGCCAGGCCAGGTAGCACACATAGCTCTGAAGTAACCTTAATGAACTCATGTAGCAGTATGTTCTCTGTTCCAAATCCACTTGAGAGGCAAAGGAACACTGCCCTGTCTGAAAGTGTTTTGCTGCAGCTGGACTACCACCACCCACAGCACTAAGCTCAAAGCCAGCTTGGGTTTTCCTGCGTGACTGCACTGTCGGACTCTGGTGGAAGCATATTCCTTGCATTAAGTCAGGAGGTTGTTGCCCTATTGATGCCTAGGATCCAGCTCTAGGATAAATCCTCAAACCTGTCCTCATACCTACTGGGAAGCTATCATGTAATAACAGACTAGACCTACTGTGTGCTTTTGATAAACTGAAACTATAATTTCAGTGTTCTTACTTCACCTAAGTGAGACATCAAGGTAAAAATTAAAAATATGCCTTGAGTTTCCCTCTCTCTCTGCCTTGAAGTACATTACCTTCCCTCCTGTATCCCAGTAGTGGAGCAATACCAGAGTGCTAAACAACATTGCTCTCTTTCCTCAAGACAGATCCCGCCTACCATCAGACTAGCAGGTCAGTCTCTGTGCTGAGAATGCCAGTGGAGGTAGCATTCTCTTCTAGTGCCTGGAAAAGAGTGGAGACTGAACAGCAGTAGCCTCAATAGGTTTTGGTTATCTGTGGCTGCAAAGTGTACTGGAGTACGGAGATATTCCAGGAATGTTTAGTTTCCTTTTGAAACCCCATGTCCTTAAACAAGACTTCTGGGGCTAGAACTGGTTACAACACTGCAGACACATAATGATGGGCTGCCTTTAGGAAAAGTATATTCTTTTCCTGAAATAAAAGAAGCATGTGAATACAAATACTCAACAAGAAGAAACTCTGGATTTGAAACTCTGCCACTTAATAGGCCTCGGGATCTCCTGCTTTGCTACCAGCTGCTGCTGCAGAAGACTACATATCTCCTGTAGGTCCTCAGTTACATTTGCCAAGAGTCTGTGGAAATCCTCCAGCATTTCAAATGGCACTACATGCCTGCACTCTGGCAACTGAATCAAGAAAAATGAGATTTCGAGTCAAAAAAACAACAAACCCTCCTTTGTTCTTGATGAGTTTTTTCCTCTTCCTTTATCCCTAACAGATTGTTGTCATTACAGTACTCTGCCTATATCTCCAGTCTTGTTTACAAACCCTGCTCCAGCTTTTGCCACCTATACAGACAGGATTACCAGAACCTTTTGGACAACTGGACTGTGTGTGAACTACTTAGCAAAGACACAGTAAATCAACTGCCACCAGAAAGCACTGGATTATTGATATTGGGCTCATGGGACTCCACGGCTCCTTTTGGAAAAACTGTTACAACTTCCCCACGCTCTGTGCAGCCTCTACCAATACATGAAGGCACCTGGGCTGTGCTCATTGAGCAGCATCCCTTCCCCTCCTTTGTCCAATCTTTGTTTCAAGTCACAACATTTATTACTTCTTTTGGGTGCACACTTCATGAACAGAGTATGCAATGTAAGTCTGACACTTTCAATAAGGCACCAAATTTGCTTTATATGCATTGCACAGCCATGCTTGCTTGAAATAAGCACATACAGGCTTGGAGGTAAAGCCTCAAAAGGATTCATTTTAACTATATGTATGGCAGAGTAAGGATATTTCATCAAGGGTAAGAATACCACCAATCTGGAAATCTCAGACAAAGAAAACAATTCCTTGAGATCTGTCTAGACAACATCCCTGTAACAGAGAAAAAAGAAAACATGTATGGGAGGAAATAACACTGTTAGGTCTAAGGATATTCAGAGCCTATCAAGAAGGGGGAAGATAAGACTCAGCATCACTGTCAAAGGCCCTTTGGTACCAGCAATAGGCACCTTTGTTCTTCCCCACGTTGTAGCTGGCTACTCCTTTTGGAACAGGGCTGCAGAGGACTGTGTGACTTTCTGCCTGCCAGATTTCAGAGAGTATCTAAGTGCAAGGAACAGATTGCTTATACCACTCCTGCAAACAGGCCCTTGCAGACTGAAAAGTCTGTCTTGCAGTTTCATGGAAATTAATATTCTGGTTATCACACATTGTCTCATTCCTCTAAAATACCTCAGGGATGTAAACCTTCTTTCCAAGCTCATTTGTTCAGGTCATCTTGAACAAATCTTGAACTCCTCTCCCTGAAATCTAGACTTCACCTATTTCAGTTAAAACACTTAAAAAACATTAGTGTTTATGCACTGAAGCCTTCCAATGTAATCTAAACTGCACCCTTTATATCTGGTTAAAGAAATAGCAATGGGGATAGAATTACCATGAGGATCTAAACTGGCACAAATCTTATCAAACAGGAGCTTTCACATGACATCCTGTTTTCCCCAACAGGAAGTTCACACTTCCCTAGTCCTGGGTCCTTATTACTGCTACTGCACAATAGTTTGCTGTCTCATCATTTGAGAGGATGACAAGTGTTTATGAGACTGTGGCCCAAACCAAATCACAGAAATGAGTGGCTGGAAGTAGAAAAGAATGGAATCATCTTAAACTGACTCTGCTGCAGGAAGAAATACACTCTTGCAGCTGCTAGGGTTATTTCTTACAGCATTATTCTTGGCAGCTCTTTCTTAACCCTGGTTTGCATTCTGTCACAGCTCATTAAAAATGACTGGTTTGTAAGCTATGTGAAGAAAGATGCTCAGTAACAACAGGATCTCCTTGTAGCAAGCAGATATGACAAATGGGAGAACTGACAAATGCACTCTTGACAAAAACAGACAATGTTGATCAGAACAGATACACACCAAGGCACAATGCCAAACACTCTGTAGATGGAGACAGGAAAATCAAAGTCACACGCTGATTATCTGTCAAATTCCGTTAAAACTGAAACCAGTTAATCCAACCCTGATAAGTTAAGGTAGGCAATGTGCAAAGGTAGTCAATGTATCCTTTGATATTAATGATTATCACTGGATCTTACAGCACATATAGCAAGAAAAATGAAATTAAAATCAGGGGCTTATATTTGGATGACAGCTATTAAAGGCAGTGCACTAGAAATCGGAAAGTTTGGGTGTAATTCCAAACTTGACCTCAAACTTCCATGTCATGTAGGCAATTTCCTTTTAGAGATATTTCAATGCAAAGTCCATTTTAAAAAGGAGAAGACACAAACAGCAGAAGAGGAGACAGTGTAAGGCACACCAAATATTTTCCCTGTGCTTGTTTCCCTTTATTTGTAATTCAGTATAGTGTTCTGTTTCTCCCACCTTTCCACTGCTTTTTAATTAACATAAAAATTCATTTGCTCTAGAGTTTATCTTGCCTACATTTTCTTGACCACTACTCTAACACTAAAACAAACTACAAATACTTTCAACTGTGCCAGTTTGTAACTTCAACTTTGCTTATATTTTTTGTGAAGGGAAAAAACCCAAATACCTAGTAACTACAATTTACTGTATTTTAAACATATGCAAGGATTAAATTGTATGGCTTACTTCTATGTATCTTTCTTTTAGGGCTATAGCAAGCCACTAAACTTAATTACCTACTTTCTTTAAATAAGTTGCTAATGTAGAAGTCCTGTTATATTTGAGCAAACTGCAATCCACGCTAAGATAACACCAGCTCACTTAGGAATGAAACAATAATGTGTTACACAACACAGAACAATAAACTTCTCTAACAAAACGTAAAACACTGGTTTTTAAATGATAAAAAGGTGTTCGTGCTTCTATTGGCAGTCATATTTGGAGGGCAACAGTGCTAACTGGTTTAGGGTTCATGCTCTCATTCAATCATTTTGCTCCACTTAACCCAACTCTCCAGGAAGAATCTTCTAAAACATCAGTTTAAAGGGATTTCTGGGACATGAGGAACCTGTGGAAAACCCGATAAAAAGCTCGTGACTACAGGCTCCTCAAAAAAAGACAGACACTGAGCATAAGCTTTTTTAATGCTTATTCTGGCTTACACACATCATGCATCCCTTTTACTGAGAGTAACCAATAACTAAAGCAACATTTCAAAGGCATTACTTACGTTCTAAGCCCGGCATTCTCTAATACCAGTTCTTCCAATCGATTGGACCTACTCACCACCCGCAGTATCTGCTCACAGACATCAGTGGACTGCCACAGAAAAGACAGAACAGTGTTAAAGAACACATACAAGGAACAGACAGTTATTGAGTTAAACTGTACATCATAAAGGGATCCCGGCCATGACCATCTTCTTGTCATACATAAACAGTAAGCAAAAATACCAGAAACATCCAAGAGAAAGGCAGGTGGCAACTGAGGACTTCTGGAAAAGACTCAGAGAAGCAAGAGGCAGACTAGAAGAAAATAATTAATATGTCAGGCCACCCAATCATAACAGGCAGAATTTTTATAATGACAGTAAAAAGTCCTGAAAAAAAATCCTGAACAGGAATGACAACTAAACACAGAGAAAGATGATATAAGGCAGACAAATAAACTTAAAAAAACCTCAGGAGCAAAAGTACCTTAGCTACAGGTCCTCCAAAGACTGACAGCAGCAGCAGCTGCATACCAGTATATTTCAGTACAAATTCTTCCAACCTATGCAGAAGCAAATCCTATCTCACAATCTTACTGTTGCTGGACTCTAGAATTTGCACAGATATTTGCAAATACCGTGAATTAAATATGACAACGGATGACTTTGTTTGCTCTGCCCATTCAAACAGAGAGAAAAACCTTAATGATTCAAAAGCCATGCAGTGAACGCTGTACCTCATCACCCTTTATTATAAACTTTTATTTTGCTTCTGAACTTGACTTTGCCCCCTACCCCCAGCACACACAAACCAGTGTTCATGTAATATCCAAAGCTGAATTTCAGTCATGGTCACAAAATGCTGAAACAATTCTGTTATCTGCCTTTAAAAACAACAATGTGACATTTGTACCTGGGGCATCTTTGTCTCTAATGACAGTCTGACATTTTCTAGTTTGTGTATTTTTGTGTTTGGTTTTTTTTTTTAACTTTTAAACTAACTGAATCTCCAAAAAAAACACCAAACAAAACAAACTTGCTCTACCACACAGTAAAGGTGACAACTTTTTTGTGAAGACTGCCAAGTCAGCCATCTTTCCAATTCTAACTTTACCTTCCATATTTGAATAATTCAGAATATTATTACATTGTTTCTACAGCAGTGTGACTGCAAATGGAAAGTTTCACACATGTACTCTAAAAACACTATGGATACTGTCTATCAAACACAATGTCAGAATGGGACTCGAAGCACAATGCATTCAATGGCCTCCGGATATGTCTGACCTCATATTGACCCTCAACAGTGTTCTTATGGCATGGATTTGCTGTCCAACAATTTACATTGTCAAACAATTTCCATTTCCCTCATTTTTGACTGAAAATGGAATGTGTGGAAGATTTTTTTTTTCCTAAGTAACTGATGCGGTTTCAAGACTGACAAAATTTATTTTTTTTCCACAGAAAAGCTGCTGAGAGAAAAAAAACAAACAAAACATTCACATAGATATATCTCAGATAGATAATAGGGCCAGTATAGGGCCAGTTTTTGTTTTAAGCAAACTATAGCAGACAGTCTTCTAACTAAGCAAACTATCTCATTTCATTGAAGCAGAAACTGATTAATTGCATTGTACCTTTTAACAACGCTGATTTTAACAGTAAACTGCAATGGCACTAAAAGTGCTGCCAGCTTCATTCCATGCATAACTTTGAGTAAGATATCCCAGCAAGAATGAAAAGTTTTTTGCTTACTCTTCTGCTGAGAATCACATAAGTTAGTTTCTATTGAATTTTCATGGAAAATGATAGCTTAGGAATGTAATGAGAGCTTTTTAGATCTATTTGTATCAATTTAAACAAGATGAGACTTGATCTTCATTTTTAGACAAAAGCTCCTGGAAGCAAGCATGAAACCAATTTCTCAAACAAACCACTAACTCCACCTGTGACTATAAACTTTCAAGTTCAGAACAAATAGTGTATTTTGATATATTTAAAATGTCACCTAAGTAATGATTGTCTTCGCTCTTTGTTCAGTAACTTGTTTAGATTTGCCCTTCTTTTTTGCATTTTAAGAAAGAAAACTGACATGGAAAAATATTGGTGCCACACATCACTACATATTTATTTCCATACAGATTTAGCTTCAGACAGCTGGGAGAGAAAATCATCAATTTGCAATGAAAATTACGTGGCAAAACCTGCTTTATATGCAAGAAAAAACAAAAATCCTGGCATTTTGTTTTCACTTCCAAAAAGCAACTAAGATTTCTGGCTGCTTTAAAGTTAATTTCCTATTTAGTCACCTAATGTTATTTGGGGGAATCAGCAATGCCTAAAGCAATAGTTTTACAGGCTACTGTTATCACCCAACAAAGTTTTTAAAATTTATGAGTTGAAATTTTGACAAGACCTGACTCTCAGCAGTGTTTTTATGGCATGAATTGACTAACTAACAGTTTTTATTTTCCTGATATGATAAGGGAAAAAAAATTCAGTATATTGCCCAGTTGTACAAAATTCCGTCTTGAAAAATGTAAAAGCATCCTTTAAAACACAGCATAGCCTGGTAGAAGTAGGTATGTTGTTTAAATTTATTACTTACTAATTTCAGATCCTTGGAGGACAGCTTTGTAAACCACTGATTATACTCCAGAGCAGCAACTATAGGTATTAAGTCTCTAGAAAAAGAAAAACACTTTTACACACATTTCATATGACTGTCATTTGAAACAATCTCTTAAGTGTTCTTCCATATCTCATTCTCCATACTTTTGGAATGCTAATTGCCTACCATCCCCATTATAGAAAGCTCTGTATTCTAAAAAAAAACAGCAGCAGCAGCTGTGTGTTTTTCTCTTATTTTTATACAAATTTTTGACTGGCCAACTGACATTCATTCTAGCATGAATTTTAAAATCAGGAATTTGTCTGGGCTGCCATCCCTACTTTTAGCATAACTTTTTCTTCAGCCTGTGACATGTTTAAGCTTCTTAATCATCTCTAATTATAATTTAGCATGACACTAAAAAGCTTTTTGGCAGTCTGATGATTTAATATAATTCCATGAATGAATGCTTCTAGAGAACACCTCCTTGTCTCATCTCTATAGTTAAATTCCCCCAGGAAGCAAGAGACCTGCAAAAGGATAATGCGACATTCAGTACAAACCCTCCTTAATTGTAAAAGGGATTTCACAAATGAAATTCTAAATTATTCCCATTTTCTTCATTCCAAGCCTCTTAATGTGATCTGCTCTCCCTCTGTTCAGTTTCTCCAGTAACAGACATTGATAAATGTCATGTTCATACCCCATCCCCCTGCAGAATCATTCATCAAGCATTATCATATCATTTAGCAGTGCAGCACTTGGATCATTTTGATGCTACATACTAAATACACATATATACCTACACAGAAGCTTAACAGCTACTTAGAAAGTCCTTGTTTTTAATAATGAAATAAGGAACTGTTATATACATTATCGAACCAGCGAAACACCAAACCTCAGTATTTTCAGGGAGAAATTTAAAAGTATTGGCTTTTATAAGCTAGTCCAACCCTCCCCAGCTCTTCACTGGGGACATAAACAGGTCTGCACTAAACACGTAGCACCCTTCTCCTGTCTTTTTATTCTTCCTTTCCTTCAGTTTTCCCCTATAAACATTCAGAAACTTCAGGGTTAAACACATAGGAAAGCCAAGACACAAGGCAACATCACACAGGCTAGAATTCAGTAAGCTATATTGGGAACTGCAGTTGCCAAATTTGGAAGTACAAGCCCATCACTAAGGTAACAGTACGAAGGTGCAGCATTTTGCAGCAAAAGACTATAGCCCACCGATTGAGAAGCTCATGCAAATAGATAGTTTTCACACTACCGAAGAGGAACTAGTGTGTGGTGCCCTTCAAGGATTAAGCCATCTTTCCATCTTGTTCACAGCATACATCATCTTGTGGTGAATTCATTTCCACTAGCACAGAAGACACTTAGCATCTTCATGAAGTTATAGATTTATTTCTGTCCACCACCTTGTTTTTGTTCCTACACACTTCATATCCATGTAAAACAATAACTAAATAGTGAAATGTTAGGTAAGAAAAAATAACAACTCAGAGGTATTTCCCCCTTAAGCTGGACAGGCAAGAACTTTGCTATGGAGCATGGAATGTCCACACACAGAGATTTGCTCCTCCTCTGTGGTCCCCTGGTGAGATCAGCAAGGTGGTAATGAATTAGCAGCTTTGATATCCCTCCTGCCAGTGCCTTTGCCTTCAAAGTGGAATGAATTAGTAATTTTTCAGGTGAAATTTTGGCTTATCCACCCAGCAGTGACCAGCCAGCCGCAGCTGGTGGTGAATGCTGTAGGGCAAACATTGGACAGGCTGACAGTACCACCATCACACTGGAGGAGCAGAGCTGTTTTCACTGTGGACCACCACCCCCAAAAGAGGCAGAAGGCATCACCAGCAGTTGTACTTCAGCTGTCAGCAGCAGCCCAGCTCCTTCAAAGGAGCAGAGGGACAACAATCAGAGATCACTGTCTGCAAGTCTTGACACTACCAGGGAGCTGGTAAGCCAGGTTGGAGGGCTGTCAAAAGCTCAGTAACTTCTGGGCAGGAGAATGGCTGCAGACAGAACTTGCCTGAGATCATACCTTTCTCCCCTTTCCTCCCCTGGCTTGGCAGGGAAGTGGCTGAGGACAATGGGTGCTTAGAGGTAGTGGGAAAGATACGACACTTTCAAGAAATATTTAAAGAACTTACAAATCAGCTGTGGTGATTTGTTTTAAAATATTCCTGTCCAGCTGCAACAATGTTTTCTTAATAGTTTAGTCTTCTGCAGGATTCAAGGCCTGTTTGTTCAAACCCCAGACAAGCACAGATACCAGCACCCTTCGGTAACACCAATGTCTAACCCTACTCCACATCGCCTTTCCCTTTCCTCCCAACATGCCTGCAGATGGTGGAACCCCTGCCTGTCCTGCAGCAGCTAGAGACTATCTTGAAATTTTGCTTTATCAGAATTTATCATCTGATTTTAAGAAAAGACTTTTTTTTTTCATTTTTGTTCAAATTTTTGAAGATGCTTCTGACCAATGAGGGTCCCTTTTAGGAATTTATCTCTAGGTTTGCTTAACATTCTTGTTATTGAGTTTTTCTTTTCCAAATTATACACTGCTTTATTCACTTTATTCTATTAAACTCTAGATGTGGTATTAATAATTACCTGAATTATTTTGCAATATGGTAGGAAAGTTGATTGCTAGCTCCAAAAGCAGGGCCTTCTCATAACTTTCCCTCATGGAGTTACATGGAGTTGCTTATATGCATCAATTTATTAAATTAGCATTCAGAAAAAAAAGGAATAGTTATAAAAGATAAATCTGTGCCATCTCAAAATGAAAACAGATTCTGTTCTCCTGGAATGCAGAAAATCTCTTCAAGCTTCAACAACACTCAAGCCTATCTAATGCCTTCACGTTTTTTCAACAACTCTGTCCTCCAGTGTATTTAAGATGGCAAGAAATCTCAACAGTACAAAGAAAAAAAATCTAAGCAATACAACTTTTCTTACAATTTTTTGGATGACCAAATAAGCTAAAACATATGCTAGACAGATGAAAATCATGCTACAGAATTAAATAACCCTTTCACTTGGAGTCTTTTTTTGTTGTTAAACAATTATATGGTTCACAGCACATTCTTCAGATAACTTCACATAACTTCAGATAAAACCTTGGAAGTCACGTTCCCATGCAGCAAGCCATGTTATGATGCTCTGGGAACTTAAAATCATCTATGATTCATGCCATCTTATATTGACCTTTAACAGAAATGTTTCACTTGGAAAAACATAAATTGTTTATTTTTGCAATGCAGAGCCCCTTGTATTCAGAGAACTGATGTACTCTTCCTACCTTGCTTCACAACTACTCCACAACGTAAACTACATAGGTTTTGGCAATCCCAAAAATGAGATAAACAAGATACACAACAGTCTTTCAAAATCCAAACCATAATGGCATACTGTGAACTTATACATTTTCACTGTCCTAAATAGATCACGAGATGCTCACACACATTCTCGAATTGACTAGGATTTCAATTCCTAAGGTTTTGGCTTTCTAAAAATTTTAGTTTTCTTGAAACTTCAATGCAAAACATTCCTCAGTTCAGTCCACAACACATAGAAACTCTCATCACAAGATGGATTCCACAGCATGTAAATGGCTCCAAAATAGTTTTGAATCTCTGGACTTAGACAATCATAAGACATTTAATAAAGACTTTTCTTAACAACACAAATATATTTCTTCAGTAACATCAATTTAGTAAGGTATATTTCAATGAAAAGCTTTTGTAAAGCAACAAACCCATTATTTTGTTTTCCAAAAGCCAAACTCATTTGAACCAGCTGAGATATTCAAAATATTTTAAACACTTCTTCTATCTACTCTCTCCTAATAATATTTTTCACTCCACATAAATTGTTAAAATATTTAATTTCTATTGAAACTCGGTATCTATAAGTCACTTTCTCAAGAACACCCCACAGTGTTCTCAGCGCTTCCGCCTCGCAATAATTATGCTTGAAGCATTCTTAAATTCTTGTCCCACATCTGCTTGTGCTGAACAGAATTACTCCCTTTATCTTCTTTCAGCAGGGCTTAACCAACGAAAGAGTCTTTGGCCAAGTCCATCGTGCACTAGTTGCAGCCCTGTAGTTTTGTTTGAGTTAAATTGAGTTAATTGTTGAATTAGTCAACACAGGTACTGCTCAGTAACATTGCCATGGGATTTCAGTGCAGACTGTGAAAACCCATCAGAGAAGCTCAATAAGTATTTGAATGGAGTATTTTATGATTTTACATAATAGATAGCTTAAAGCTGCAAAGAATGCTGTGGCAAAATACTCTTATTTATCTACGTCCAAGTTCAGCATTCCTGTTATGATATTCTAACATTGTACCTGTGACAGATTCTTAATTCTTTCAGGGGGCTTTCCCAAAGAAACAAATGCTTTCTCTATCTTATTTACAGGTTCTTAAATTTGTAATTTTCCTTGAATAATGATGGATTTTAGTTAAGACTCCCTTCCATTTTCTCATACTTATAGTATCTTCAGATTCAACTTTTTTAGAATCCATTTTTTTCAGCCAGCTAAATTTGGTAAACTAAATGCAATACTTAGCGAAGTTTCAGCATCTCATAGCAAAATTACCCTCAATTAGTTAATTTCTAGAAGTACGCATTTTTTATACCATCTATTATAAGTGAAGAGACTACTGGTTGGAATTCAGTTGAATGATTTAAACCTTCTACTGACATGCTGACAAAAATTAATTTCCTTTACGGTGCACACCATGAGAAAAAGATTCTGCATAAGTAAAGACTAAATAATTTCCTTTTTTGCTTTGCCCACCAGATGTAGCTGCATGTTTTATCTGCTGAATTTGAGCTCTTATAGTCGCCATCACAGGAAAAGTATCTATCCGCTAACTTTTTGGACTGCTTCCAAAACGAAAATATATTTATCTTCTCAGGCTCCTGAAAGAAATGTGGTTTCCATGGGGCTTTTGTGCAAAACCCAGCAGCTTTGTGCTGAAAACTAAAAATGCTACAGATAGTAATTTCACAGGTCTACACATTCCAGTAACAGGTATGGAATCACCCCACTTTATCAATATTAGCATAATTACAGCCTATGGTTTACCTGTGGTCAAGGTGGCTGAAGTCTTGCAAATTCAACTCTCTGGTATCTTGTGTCAGGTAAATCGTATCAACATCCTGTTAAAAATATATAATTGAATACATCTTTACTGAACTGCAGTGGGTATTTTCCAAGCACTATGATTTATCTGTTCATTCATCATTTGTACAGTTAGCTGAAAAGAGCTTCAGAACAAGACATGTACTTACCCACTGTACTTCTTCTCTGTAGGGAAATCCAAGCCAATCACAAACACAAGCATACATCTGTGAAAAGCCTCCTACAAACAACCCAAGAAAGTATTTAATGTAATAGTAAAACAAGGAAATGAGCAGACATAGAAAAGGATACTTTAATACTTAAAGATTCAGTTTTTCAAAGCTGACTCTTTTTCTCTCCGAAGAGTGTCCATTGTGCTCATGAAAGAAACTGAAACTATCCTATCTTTGCCTGGTAAATTGCAAGAAAGCTTAATATAGTGCCTTCACCTACCAATCAGAAGTCTGCTTCATACTAATTACACCTTAAAACTAATTACACCTTTACAAGCTTCTGCCAGAAATAGAATTAAACTTCCTCATACTGCAATTCCAGCCTTTTTATATTTGAGCACTTAAATTCATTCTCACCACAAGGTCCAAGTTCTGTCACTGTCTGACTGTCCCACAGGGCCTGGAGATTAGCCAGTCTTTCTGAAGGCTCCATAGTTACTTTTTTCATAATCCTCCTAGATGGAAAAGAGGGGGAAAACATCATTCATGGCTTTGAAAGGATTTTTTAACACATAAATCTTCTTTATTTTAAGAATATTTTTAAATGAGTGTATAGGAAGTATTACCATTTTTAATACAATTCACTTTCCTACCTAAAAATTACATGCATCTTTATGCAGCCCTACGGGAGCAACATTTATTTGTTTCTTCTCTCTTTCTCTCTCTTGCAATTAACCCTGTGACTACTGGAGCAACTAAACATTCTTTTGTATGACAGGATCACGCAAGCTAAGGAGACTTGCAGCCCTCACCTAACACCAGGATGCCCAAAATAGTATAGAGACATGGCATTAATGGTTACCCTGAAACCACTGCTGTATACACACACTGCTTTTGTGAAGAAAAAGCAACATGGTGCAAAGAGCTGAGCAGCTACATCTGGCGTCTAGGCTGCACTCTTGATAACCAGAGCCAAACTTCATCATTTGGGAGCGTTTTTCCTCTCTAGACAGAAAAGAATCCTTTCCTGCCTTTTAAAAAATAAAATCATCTGTTCTTCTGAATGACAAGACTGCCTCATAAACTGCAGAATTCCATAAAGGAAGATGAGGGTTCTAGGGGTGATGGGGTGGAGTGGAAGAGAGTTAATAAGCGATATTAATGCGAGAAACCACTTTCCCACTTCTTGCCTCTCTGGTCTTACATTATCTGCACAACTCTAATGACTTCTTTTTTCAAAACTGTGCCATCTGAGAGGAGAGCAAGAACTTTGATTTCTCTTCTGGGGAAGCAAGCATTCCATACAGCTACCCAAAATGCTCCAATAATGTTCTCAAGAAAACCCACAGAAAACATGTATAAAGCTCAAGGTTCATAAACACTTAGAAAAATATGTGTAATCTCATAGGCCTCTTCACTCTTTTAGTCTGCATTTCTCACACCAATACTGAGGTTTTATAGCACACCTGCTCACAAATATTCAGTTGAATGCATGCTCTTTGAAGGAAGAGTACAGTCTCTATTAAGGCAATTAATAACACTTCCAGAGAGGAAAATTGGCATTGGGGAAAAAAACCCAAACAAACAAAAACCCTCACGTGCCATCCAGAGTGTATGAACTTGATTTCCTACTCCACTTACAGGAAAGGTGAATAATAAAGACATGCACCCAAAATAAGTTTAGCCTGACCATTCACATCTAAAGTCTGTTACTGAAGTTCACTTATAAAAATCGACATGTCTGGAAAACCTCTTTTCCACTGTCCATTTTCTCTAATAATGCAGAAAAACAGAAACTGAAGAGAATAAAATGGAAAAGTGAAAAAGATGAAGCCATGGGAGAGAGAAGAAAGAAAAGAAAATTAAAAAAACTACTGAAAATTGCTGCAAGATGATAAAATCCAGAGCACAGGGAAGAGAGAAAACCAAAGGCATCAGCAATGCAAAAAATCAAAACAAAACACAACAAAACCAGCCAGAAAATGAGACATGATTTAACAACTCAGTTAAACCATGAGGAATATATGACAATACTGCCCAGTGCTCTGTTTTGAAGAACTAGGCTAACTAGGGTCACAATCATGTGCATTGTTTCACAAAAACTGAAAGTAAATGGAACTTCTCCCTCCTCACCCAACTCTAATTTTATTTCAGGGAGGGAATAAAAAAAAAAAGGAGCAAGTTACAACAAAAAGACAGAACCCAAGCAATACCTGAGGCTAGAGGGGCAACAAGGTAAAATGAAAACTTAAGACTTCTAATACTTGCATCCGCCTTCAAATCAAAGGCTGTTAAGACCCTACAAGACCACACACAGTCTAGCTGTGCTCTGCAGTGTCTCCTGGTTCTGCCACAGAC